>JADDOH010007086.1:0-39850 GCA_016648135.1 Agrypnia vestita
TTCATTTTGCGGTTCTATTTTAACTCCTAAATTAAAATAGGACAGCGGCACCGCAAAACGAATACGAATCGCGAAGTAAGGTGTCGGCTGAAAGATCGCGCACTCGGGTTTTTTATGATATCTGACGACTGCCGGAACAAAACAAGGTTATGTCACCATGTAAATATTGGGGGGTTAAGGGAAAATTTTTATTAATGAATGTGTATTTTGTCAATTAAGTTTATTAAATATGTTTTTTTTATAACAATACAACAAAAGTTTATTTCTTACAAATATAGCAACATAAATAAATATACACCCGGTATTATTAATTTTAAATGAACCTTTATTAATGAATATGTATTTTGTCAATTAAGTTTATTAAATATGTTTTTTTTTATAACAATACAACAAAAGTTTATTTCTTACAAATATAGCAACATAAATAAATATACACCCGGTATTATTAATTTTAAATGAACCTTTAAAAGTGCGTCAAGTAACAAACACTCGATGCGAAAAATACAAAAATCAAAGAGATTCTAAGTCATCATTTACGTTTGAATTCATTCAGATTCTTCCGCATTTCCAATTTTCTATCTTTTTATCAAAAATGTGTCTAATGTCGTTTGCGTTTCTTGTTTGCGCACGTGTAAGCACGGGTGGTAGACGTACAACATAAAGTGCGCGGTTTTTAAGTTCGCAAACTTACTCGGCTCGACGTCGGTGACAGACGTGAAGCTTGCTCGCACCGTATCATTTTTATGAGTTTAATCGACTGTCTTTTGAATTATAAGATGATCAGAATTTCGTAAGTGTTCGCGATTAAAATTTTAAAAATATATTACGTTTTAGTTACCTACCTAAACTAATCCAGTCCAGAAGTGTGACAGTTCGAGAAACAGAACTATCGCCACAGAATAGAGAATATGCTATCGCTCAAAGGATAAAAATTATAAATACCGTCGCTTTGTGATGACTTTGGACTAGACTAGTGTAGAATGAGACACAAAACGCAAAATAAATTTTGAAAAACAAGCCCCATGTGCCATTAGAATCTTGTTATAAAATCATATAATGAAGAATTGGTGCAGACGAAACTTTCAACACTTCAAAATGACTATTTTAATAATATCCGTTACCTACATAATGTTGATTTGCACAGAAGAAATTAATAATGCAGTAAGAACCTTGTTCACGCAATGACTTATTAAATTGTTATTCAAGGCCCGGTTGTTTCAATTTGGATAAATAAAAATTCGTTTAAAAGCATAGATTATTACGGAAACGGATTTCAGACTTGTCAAATTTAATTTTTGACAGTTCGGAAACCAACAAATTCACTAGTAAGTGCAAGTTAAAATATTGTATTCATTTCTATTGGTGAAAAACTCTTTGAATATGATAAGAATGACCTTGAATATACTTTCTCTAAAATGCCAGTGAATGATGGACTCACTAGAAAATCAGATTCACTGTAACATATACAAGTCATTCATAATAGGAACTGAAGAAATTGCAAATATTGCAGAGAAATAGCATCTCCACATTTCTATTTCTCTGATGACTTCAGATACAAAAAATCTGTACTCAGGATTCACGCACAGTTGACTAATATTTGTGTGTTAAATAATTTGCCCACCTTTTGCTTTCTTTTGTTCCATTAAAATTTGAAGATTCAATAATTAATTAAGTTCACTCAACACTCTCTGTTCGATATTCGTGACGTCACGTCGGCACAGAAATCGATTCAAATTAATATTGTTCTTTTTTTATGTGGCAACACTGATTGGTCCCTATCGAAAAATATCCTACCCTCAATTGTTTCCAATTCCCCTCTCGTTTCGACAAGTCTTGTGTTAAAAGCTCCATTTTTTAATTGTACATTTTATAATTTCGTCATCGCCAAACTTCGGGAGTAACGAACGTTGGTGGCCAACCAAGTGAAACAGTTTTTTGGTGAAGTGATATCACTACGAGGGACGCCAAGACTTCAAAAAGGTGAGTCGAAACGTCCTTCTATCCTTGATCCAAATACAGTAAATTAATTCCAATCTCTTCCCCACGTACGCGGCGATTTTGTGTCGCGTACATTTTGTTCCATTGAGCCGGACATAAATCAGTGTTTTCATTTGGTTTTATGTTGTAATTTTAATATCACAATATTCGTTTTTTCGCTTCGATTTTTGTGCCCACGTGTCATGAAAATTTTCATTGTCGAACGAATTTTGTTTCGAATGCAATAATATATATATATTTTTTTAAATGTCATATTGTTGATTTTGTTTCTGGTTAAATAAGGTCCGATTAGAAAATTATCGTTTGGTTGTTTATTCGATTGGCTTGTCTATTAGCGATTGTCTATATTCAGAGTATAGATATTCAGATAAATCAAGATCAGCTGTTTTAGTGTCGGCCTGTCGGCCATTGTTGTTTTTTGATTATTTGACAGTTGACAGTTTTTTTGATCGATTTGTTGACTTGATTACAATACAATATTTTAAAATAATAATACGTTATCGTTTGGCGAAATCTGAGTTGGAGAGAATTTTTTGTCAATTGCAAACAGTTTCAAATGGCGATGTGAACTCGAAAACAAAATTTAAGGTTATATACAACGACTTAGATCAGATCAAGGCAGACTTTTTAAATACGCATATCGCCCTCAAAGCCGCAAAAGGCGTACAAGTAGATATGGCAGAACATCAACACAATTATGACAAGTTTCTCGACAGATACTACGAAATAAAATGTATTTTTAAACGCATGATAATGGAGGAAGGCATAGTCAAGGAAAAATCAACTAATTCACTTCTTCCTCTTCCAAAAATATCGTTAGATACATTTGACGGCCGTTTTAGTGAGTGGTCGAACTTTATCTCATTGTTTAGAGCGATGATCCACAATAGTGCAAGTTTGACCGACGTTCAGAAGTTGCATTAATTGGTATCATGTGTGAAAGGGAACGCTTTGGCCCTCATACGCTATTTGCCACTGTCAGACGCAAATTACACGGTCGCTTTTAATTTACTATTAGAGCGTTACGACAACCCAAGAAGAATGGCGGATGAACATTTAAGTCGAATCTTGAATTTGCCCCATTTGCGTAATATTAATCAATTGAATAGTTTTTTTGAAACTTTGAGAGAGAATATAGAGGCTCTGGGAGTTTTGATGCCTGTTGAAGGTTTTAGTTTCGTTTTATTACATATTGTGTCTCGTAAATTGTCTGTCGACTTGCGGTTAAAATTCGAACGCTAACATGATCAATTTGAGTACCCGACATTTTCCCAATTGGTGCAATTTTTGAGTGCGGAATGCCGAGCATTGGAGACCCTCTACGATGCTGCGGAACCCAAAACAACGAAATCGAGTCGTGCCTTGAATTCTTTTGTTTCTACCATCCAGACAGATGCTTGTGCAAGGGCGATCATAGTATCTGGAAATGTAGCCAGTTCCAGACACTAAATTCTAAACAAAGATTTGATGTGGCCAAGCAAAAGTCATTGTGTTTGAATTGTTTAAGTCCGGATCACGTGGTGAAACAGTGTACTTCTCATCTTACATGTCGTACATGTCATTCGAGGCATCACACTCTGTTACATTTTGGTCGGCCTGACAGTAGTGTGGAGTGCAGACCCAAGCTGCAGGAGTGTTGTCGGCTGCCACGATCCAAACATATCGGAACCAAATTCCCATGTGTCGAACGATCATTCAGTGTTACTGTCTACAATCCGAGCAGAGGTTATGGGTCAGCATGGGCATTTCCAGCCAGTTCGAATATTGTTAGATAGTGCCAGTCAGAGTAGCTTTGTTACGGAAAGTTGTCGTAAGCGTTTGGGTTGGGCGATTCGTAAGGTTTCAGTACCAGTCTACGGCGTTGGCCAGATGGCTTCAGTGGCCCATCGAGGCAGACCGTCTGGTGTTATTCGGCCTACCGGTCATGTGAGCATTTCGTATGATATTGATTTTCTCGTGATACCTAATATTTTTGCAAACATTCCGAGTTATCATTTGGACACTGTGGGAACGTGGGCATGTGGGAACACATAAATAATTTGAAATTAGCAGATCCATTGCCAGCGAGTCCTGCACCAATTGACATTTTATTGGGAGCCGACATATTTCCATTAGTTTTGCGGTCCGGCCACTTAGTCGGACGACCGAACGAACCAGTTGCTCTGAACACAAGTTTCGGTTGGATTATAATGGGCAAGGTGGGGAGTTCCGTGTCACCTTCTGTGATCTTGAGTTAGGAATTAGGAGTTAGGAATCTTGAGTTAGGAAAGTCGTATCTTGCTGCAGAAAGAAGACTGATTTCAGTAGAGCGTCGCCTGTTTCGTGACAAAGTTTTGTGTAAAGCCTATGTTTCATTCTTGGAAGAGTACGAAGCATTGGGTCACATGCAACGGCTCACAGAATCACTCCATCCTATTGATGAATCAGCATATTTCATTCCACATCATGGGATCTGGAAGGATGTTGGTAGAACCTCTAAATTGCGGGTTGTTTTTGACGCCTCAATGTTGAGTTCGTCGGGCGTATCACTGAACGAGGCTTTGCTCGCCGGGCCTAAGCTGCAACAGAATATTGTAGATATTATTCTCCATTTTCGGTTACATAAAATTGTTTTTACTGCCGACATCAAACAGATGTATCGGCAAATTCTCATACGTCCGTTGGATAGAAGGTTTCAAAATATTCTATGGCGCACGTCTTCGAATGACACGATGTCTGTGTTTCAGTTGAACACAGTGACCTATGGAGTAAACTCAGCGCCCTTCCTTGCTATGCGATGTCTTCACCAGCTAGCTCAGGAAAACGTGGAAACGTATCCAGAAGCAAGTTGGATAATCTTGCATGATATCTTTGTTGATGATATCGTGAGTGGTACGTCATCTCTCGTTGATGCTTTTCGCCTGCAACGCCAATTGGTTGACCTCTTGAGCTCAGGTTGTTTCGAGCTACGAAAATGGTCAATTACTTGTCTGGAGTTACTCTCCAATTTGCCTCAATCCCATTGTGAAGCGCCGTTTATATTTGAAGCAGAAGGCGACATGGTAGTAAAGGTCCTTGGTGTGGTGTGGAACCCAGACAAGGATTGTTTCATGTATCAGGCAAGTTTAGATTCTCGAGTGTGTACAAAGCGTGCGGTGTTATCGGACATCGCTCGCATTTACGACCCTTGCGGTTGAATGTCACCCGTTACTTTCCTAGCGAAATCGTTGATGCAAGAATTATGGATGTTGGGTTTAAAATGGGATGAAACTCCCCCTCAATCATTTGTTCGGAGGTGACAGGCTTTTACCAATGATTTTCATTTGTTGAATCAATGTCGGTTAGCAAGATTGATATTACCCAACAATCCCCGGAGTAGGCAATTGCATGGTTTTAGTGATGCATCGGAGAAGGGCTTTGCTGCTGTTGTATACTTGCGCGTTATCGATAACTCGGGTACCGTCACACTTCATTTATTGATAGCCATGTCCAAAGTGGCACCAATTAAACCAGCGGAACCTTTTATGGCTGATTTGCCGCCTGATCGGATTCGTCAGGCTCGTCCATTTATAAAGGTTTGAGTAGACTTTGGCGGGCCTTTTCTCATTAAAACAAATAAGTTACGCTCGGCTAAAGTGCAGAAGGCCTATTTGTGAGTGTTTGTATGTTTTTCCACAAAGGCAGTTCATTTGGAGCTGGTTTCAGACCTATCCACCGATGCTTTCTTGGCGGCTTTTTCAGACTTTTCTCAGACTACGGCACCAATTTTCAAGAAACCAATCGTTACTTAACGCAATTGAATGCACCCTCAGATAAAAAACGATTGAGCTCGGCTTTTCGCAATCAAGGTGTTTCGTGGCATTTCAAACCTCCGAGTGCCCCTCATTTTGGAGGCTTGCATGAAGCTGCCGTCAAGTCCGCAAAGTTTCACCTCAAACGGGTGGTGGGAGCTCAGATATTAATTAACCTTTGAGGAATTGTCTACAATCTTTGCTAGTATTGAAGCCATTTTAAATTCGCGACCGCTTTGTGCTATGTCTCCTGACCCCACCGAACTGGAACCGCTAACTCCCGGTCATTTTTTGGTGAGTGGACCTTTGGTGGCCATGCCTGAAGCCGATGAGAGGATGAATCGTTTGTCTCGGTGGCAACTCATTCAACAGATGCATCAGCATTTTTGGAAGAGGTGGCACCGAGAGTATCTTCACACATTACAACACCGTTCGAAATGGCTTGCTCGTGAACGGAATCTGGCTGTGGACGATATTGTCTTTCTGAAGGATGACAATGTGCCTCCGATGCATTGGAGGCTTGGTAGAATCGTTGAGGTCCATGCAGGCGCTGATGCTATCGTTCGGGTCATCACTGTGCGAACTTCTCAAGGCCTGTTGACCCGACCGGTGGTTAAAGTTTGTCTTCTAACTGAGGGTTAATACTTCTAAAACGTTTTTTCAATTCGTATTAGTTTTTTTATTTTATTTTATTATCTTTCTTATCGTGTGTCGTCGTTCTTTTCGTCTATTTCTTTTCGATTGTTTTAGTGTGATTAAGAGAGGTAGTCCTCTCTTAGGCGGGGGTATGTTCGATATTCGTAACGTCACGTTGGCACAGAAATCGATTCAAATTAATATTGTTCTTTTTTTATGTGGCAACACTGATTGGTCCCTATCGAAAAATATCCTACCCTCAATTGTTTCCAATTCCCTTCTCGTTTCGACAAGTCTTGTGTTAAAAGCTCCAATTTTTTGTCTCGTTTTTTAATTGTACATTTTATAATATCGTCTAATTTCGTCATCGCCAAACTTCGGGAGTAACGAACGTTGGTGGCCAACCAAGTGAAACAGTTGTTTGGTGAAGTGATATCGCTACGAGGGACGCCAAGACTTCAAAAAGGTGAGTCGAAACGTCCTTCTATCCTTGATCCAAATACAGTCCATTAATTCTAATCTCTTCCCCACGTACGCGGCGATTTTGTGTCGCGTACACTCTCCATCCTATCTACTCGTATAAGCACGACAGTTGACACTGACTTCACATAAACTTTATTTACTGTGTATTAGTTTGTTGATCTCCATTGGAAATTCTCGTTAATTATTTGAAAAAAATTACCTTCTACTCGTGTCCCTGAGGGCAGCCGCCGTCTCGGCAGCCAGATCTAGTACACCCACCACCGGCTTGGTAACTGTTCCCACCAGACCTTTGCCAACTCCCGTTAGGAAGCCGGGTAGTCCCTGGGTTGTCGCGCCCTCATAACTATGCTTCACCAACGAGGTCACACCGCCCAGCAGGCCAAGTCCCAGACCACGCAAGCCGGCAGCCAGATGCCCACCGGCACTTCCACCTCCTCCTGGACCCCCTCCGCGACCGCGGATGCGCGCTCGTGTCTCTTCATGCGCCTCATCCAGGATTACACGCCCGAGACCATCTCCCAAGGATTCTAAAGTCGAAAATCCATTTGCTAGATTAGGGGTTCTATCTAATGATGTTCGTCAATATACAGGCTGGGAAAATATGGTTGACAAGAGTTAATTAATGGGTTAACATGTCTCCGTATTAAACTATTGTCATTTGACTTACGTACATACATACCAGAATGTTGTTCGTCAAGTTCATTTTTTCATTGCTTTTGAATCAACGTACCCTACCCTATTAATATTATGGTGTCAAGTCAATATACAATCGGCAAATTACACAAAGATAATAACTGTTACATATTATACCCAACTTTTGGAACAGTTGTCAAAGGGATTGTCGAGTTCTGTTTTGAATTAGTGGCGAGCACACCCGTTCACTCCAGAAGTCGAGATCCATGTGGATTTGTTAATAAACAAAACTGCAGTTTTGGGGTTCGAAGAATCCAAGAGGGGTTCATCAGCATCAGTTGCATCCATTCGCTGTACAGTTTGGATGAATAATCGAACCATTTTGTTTTGAGAATGACTGATCATGCTGTGACCATAACATGATGTTTGAACACTTTCTGGTGCCAACTGTTTGGTGAACAATTTTTGAACACTTTTGGTACCAACTGTTGCCAACACCACTGATGTGGTTTCAACAAGTTGGTACGACTGCGCCACACTGCTCGAACTTCAATGAATATGTTGCGCATAATTTTTGGAGAACAAATAATTTTGAACAATGTGAACTTTTCTTAGCCCCCACATTCCCCAGATTTAACCGCACACGATTTTTTCTTTGGGGGTTCTTGAAAGAGTGTGTCTGTAAATAAGCCGCTTACCATTCAAGGGCTAAAACTCAATATTGAACATAAAGTTCGAGCAGTATAGCTGGAAATACTATGGAAGGTCATGAAAAATACAGTAAATAGAGCAGTTTTATGCGAGGCAAAAAATGGAGGTCATCTATGTGATACAATTTTTTCCAATTGATTTGTAATTTTTTTTATTGATTAATGAAAAAAGTCCAAACATCATTTTTGTGTTTTAATTTATATTTTAGAAATCATAGGGTAAATAAAGTAGTTCGCGACTTCTGGGCCGCCAATATTTAAACACTATTTCAAGTCTCAATACATAAACCTTTTTTGTAGCCCGCAGTTCAGGGAGCCATACTAAAATATGTTTAATTTTAATGTTACCTGTTACTTTAGCAGCCGAATTCGATAAACCATGAGTGACGTTCTTAACTAAGGCCCCGACGCTCCCTTCATAGATTAGACCGGATACACCATCAGAAACATCCTGCACGAAGCCCAGAGGATTGCCAAGGAAATCTACAGATCCCAGAATGATGGCAGCCTGCCATTTTAATTCCTGGAATGAATACATACATGATTTATTGAGTCAACATGATACTATTGCATTACTTACAACTCTGATTCATTACTTAAATACCTTAAAAAGTCATTATTTACACCTTTGATTCATTATTTAATCCTCTGATTCTTTAAATTATATCCCTAATTCAAAACATACATTCCTGATTCATTACTTACATCTCTGTAATGTTTAATTATAGAATGCCACAAAAATTGACTCGTTTCGAAAGGATGCCATCTTATAAAGGGTTCAAGTTCCACGCCGGCATCTTCAAATTTGATCAATGTAAGACCGAGCCTTCTCTTTAATGCCACTAATCGAGATGAGAGTTTTCCAGCAGTTTGCATACTTAATCGTATCTAAAAGATTGAAAGAGAAACTTAGAAAACAATTCAGAACCGAAAAGGAATATTATCATATTGTGTGTAGAATATGTTATTATTTTTATACTTGGATAAAGTCCCAAATAGATGAAATGTTACCTGACTAGGATTGAGTTTTAATACTCCGAAATAATATCTCTTTGCGTGCGCAGCTGTTACTTCTGAGAGAATTTTCTGCGTTTCAAAATCAGTCTCATCCGGTTCCTCCTTGTCAAGTGTTTCTTCTCCCTCTCCGCCGATACCGGCCCAGAGGCACAGCTTCAGCAGCAGCCTCTCTTCCAGGTGGACAGAGATGGGACGCACAGTTATTATCAAGTGTTTGAAGATGTGAGCATTGTATCGAGTGGCGGGAGGAGCTGCCGTGCGTTCCACAGACATCTGGACCGCGGGCAGCGCTGCCACACCGCTCCCACTACCGCGTATCCTTGTAGAATGCAATAGTACCGGGCACGGTGTACCCAAAAGCTAAAAAATTAATTTTACAAATATTATTTTGTTACATGAAATATCTTAACATAAAGTACAAGGCAACATCAAAATTCTGTGTTCTGTCTGGACTGGCAGTCAATAAAATCTGTATGTGTCAAATTTTTCATGTAAAACATCCTAGGACATACCAGGTAGAAAAAATCATTAAATGAAACAATATCCTATTACAGGAGTCACTTATAAAAATAATGTATTTAATATTTACCTATACACGTTTTCTAATTTATAATATGCATATACATGTGTTTTAAAATTTTCTGTAAATCTCGCCAAATTCATGCTCTTTTTTGGTACTGGTCAATCTAGCTGTCATTGCGCAATTGCACTTGCGCGGTATATGTAAAGCCTTGGACAAAATATGGAATTATTACATTTTCTCTTTATACTGTTTATCGCTTTAAAAGTTTGAATCAAGTCACATACTACCTAATCTAACCTAACTTAAAAAAGAGTTGTTACAAAATTATAAAAAAACCAAACCCAACCTAAAAGAGGACTGTAGTGCAAATACCAGAAGCCAGACAGGTCACAGATGAGGAATCAGACTAAGAGAGATCCACCGCTTTTAAAAATGATTTAATTACTATCAATTATCAAGGTGTTTGGAATGGACAGGGTTGAGCCATGTAAAAAATGAAAACATAATCTGACAAATATGAGTGGCGCGTGGCCAAACAAATCAGCCGCTACATACAGAAAATTGCATTGGAGACGAGGTGTGTATGCCACCACTGGAAATTGGGTTGCCGATCGGAGCGCGCGCAATTCAGTGCTCAGCGGCCGTTGCCGCGACTCGAGGGGGGCCGCCCGCGCACGCTGTTTCCAACTAGCTGTAGAACAACATCGTCCAGACACTAGCCCTGAGGAGGGCCCTTTGTTAAATGAATATGAGAATGTGATGTCTGGCTTGGCCGCCGATGTTATTTCCAGCCACAAGTGTCGATACAGATATGTGTGAAATTTGTATATGTTATGAAAATGTTTTAAAAATATGTTGACGCCTTGTGAGAAGCAGCGCTTCGGCGCCCTTTTGTATGCAATATTGTCATGTGCATTATGTTGAATCTCTGATGAGAAAATGTATTGGAATTTTATGAATTTTATGAATAAAATGGAAATAAATAATTTTTTATTTGGCACCTGCTGGTGCGTAGACAGAGGTTAGAAGTTTGAGCCGAAGGGATTCTTCCGCGATGTAACGCCCCAAATAAAGTATGTGTGTGGCACGCGGTATCCGCGATGTTCGCCAACACTAAATGGGCATGAGTGTGGCACGCAATATCCGCCAACACGGGGGACGAGTCTCGCTGCAGAGGGCCTCGTCTCTTTCTTTCCGCCGTAGAATCCGCCGACGGGCAAATAAATGTTTTTGAATATGAGAGATTTGACAAGCTCACCTGACCGGCTATAACTTCTAACGCCTAGTACTCAAATTCCGAGCCCCCATCTGAGATGCGTATATGGGTTACCCTCCACGGGGGCTTGAAGGCCTGAACCGGGCGCCATCGTGGAGATGGTTCATCATGAAATAAATGAGTACTGGAAGACCGTGAGAAAATTTTGTATTTTCTCGATTTGGAAATGGTACGCCTGCTTTCAGGCCCACGTCACGGTAAGCTCGCGCGCACGGCTCGCCGTGGAGAATATTAAAAAGTCGAATTTTTAATCGACGATTAGAGCGGCTTACTGTGGACGGAATCCTAGTGATGTAGTGCCATTGCATTCCTTTACTGAATGTCTGTCTGGAGAATATATTTTTATATATGTGGAATGATATAGGGGCGCCTGAGAGTGGAATAAAAAATTGGTTTTTGGCGCTTTTTTGAATGCCTATACCTCAGTAAATATTTACCTGACATATTTGGAATCACTGTTAAAATGAGCGCTTGCATGCGCAATTTATATTTGTCATAGCAAAACTTGTAAAAATACTGTTTTTGATTTTTTATGAATTTTTGAAAATTTGAGCCGTTTGTGGCAAATTTAATTTTAATATTTTGGGCCTTGTATGACCCAGTCTGTCCAAACAACTGTGTTATTATCATCTGCTAGGTCTGTTATTACAAAATAACGCAGTTTAGTCCTTTGGGGGGCTACAATGCAATTTTAATAAATTAATATGTATCTGTTGTATGGAATCTGCCTCGCGGTGGAATTGCGTAACCGCGAATAACGTAGTTCACCGCTCGGCCGCTGGGAGCGCTGCTGCGCCTTCCCAGAATCCGGCAACCTTATTAGCTTATGTAACATGCTATGACGCAATCTTGCAAAATTTTGAATTTGGTATAAATATACGCATTGAATAAGGCGAGTACCTAGTTACGCAACCCGCGTGGTACGGAAATCGCCGTTTGGACAATCTTCTCGCCGCTTTTTATTTCTGACCCCTGCTCATCTTTTTTGGACTTCTGCTTTCTTGGATATTTGTGACCTCTGCCTTCTGACCTGGACTTCGCTTCGGATTTTTTCTTCGAATTTCATACGATAAAGCACTACCTCGGCGTTTGACTTCTGACATATCCACGGACTACGAGCTACGCAGCGAATTCTGGTGGCGATCTCTGCCTCACCAGCGAAGACAACTGAGCCGCATAAAAAAAGTGTTCTTGTCCGGAACAGTGTTCAATTGACCTTTGTTCTGTAGTTAACTGCATAAAGTATTTATTGAATATTTCGTGAAAAATTTGTTAAATAGAACTACTTGTTCAATTAAAACTGTGTGTGTGTAATACAGTATAATGTATTACTACATTGTAGTAACTACTTCACACTAGGTGAATCCATAAATAAATTCATCCATTCAATCAATATTCTGCGACCACTATAAATTGGCGTGCGAGGGAGGGCGTCCCTGTCGCGTAACAGAAGTTGCCAGGGTGTAAATTTATTACACAATACATGATGTACAGAATGTCCGGTAACCGGTGTCGTAGCCTTTAACAGAAATTTGGTCGGGCAGCACTAAAGAAACCAAGCCGTAATGGCAGCCGTTCTATCTGTCAAACTGTCAGACGGTAATATCGGTCTATTATTTGCTTTTTCAGCTTCGCAAAACTTTAATACTTCATTGGCAATTGTTCTTGCACCATCCCGGACTGTTTAGGATGTTTTGGACATAATAATTCAGTGTATATTGGTAATTAAGATGTCACAGCTCCCGAGCAAATACAAAATTGTACTGAATGACAGGGCGAGGGGTTACCGCCGGGTGTGGGCGGGGCGGGTTTTAGTTCCAAAGTCGCCGAATTCCAAGTTATTGTGGTCAAGCAATAATACATGCAACTGTCAGATTTATATGGCGAAAATTACAAAAGTTTTAACTTTGTTAACTTTTTTAATACTTTGTACCGCCGTATATATTATTTTTGAAATCAGTACACTCAACCTTATGTGTGAAAATAAGTTGAATAATATCCGTGGAGGTGGTATCATTATACAGTTTAGTCGGGTCGCACAACCATAGAAGGGAGCCTCGCTCTCACTGGTGCGCTTCATACTGCCGGTACTGCCTACTTCAAAGCATTATTTGAGGCCAAATATAGCTTGTGGTAAGGCGACGTCTGATCTGGCTTCCACGCTTGATGGTCTTGTTAACAAACTAATTCCTTTGGAGAATCCTAATGGGGAGACTAACTTAACACTTAATGGTCAGTAGACTTGCTCGTTTACCCACAAGCTCGATCTTAGAACGTAGTGGCGATTCGCCGCCGGCAACGGTGGATAAAATCTATTGTCTTCTTGGCCCGACAAAGGCACTGGGGATCGACAGACTGACTGGTATCATTGCCAAAAACGTTTGGAGACATGCGTGCAATGCTGTTTTATATGTCTTCAACTTATGTTTATTGTATGAAATCTTTCCAACTGAGCGGTAGAGTGGGCTGCTAAGCGTCATACCAAAAGGCAATGATAAATCCCGATCTGACCCGGGAATTTCTGTTTTCGGGAAGGTGTTTGGAACGTTGATCCGTAACAGGCTGAGTGTGCTCTATCCCCTGCCTGTGATCGGCAGTTTGGATTTATCAGGTCTTTCCACGCCATCCAGTATGCCTAAAAATGCATTAAAAACTACTGCTAAATATGCTATGGGAATCTTTTTGAACATCTCCGGTGCTTAAGTTAAGGCATTTGTTCAATATATTCAATATCTTGAAGGATTATCTATTAGAGAGAACTGTCACTCTGCCTTACGGGGCATTGTCGACCACCAGAATTTTGAATATAGGCTGCCCACAGGGATCGGTCCTTGAACCGACGCTGTGGAACGTCCTGTTCGATGACCTCCTATGGTTGCCGCTGCCAGCTGGCTGCGTCACGGTCGCTTATGCGGATGGTGCCCTTTTACTGGTGTCTGATGGGAGTCGATCACCGCCGCGCAGCGGCTGCCTCGGCCGCGCAGTGGCCTCGACGGCCGTGCAGCGGTCGCCACGAGCGCGCAGCGATCGCCACGGTCGCCACGCAGTGGCATTCCGGTCGCGCAGGGTTTGCTTCGACCGCGCAGCGGTCGTCGTCTGTTTATGTCACCCATTTGGCCTTTATGGGGTGTTGCTTTTTGGGTAGAGTGATAAACAGTGATTTCAACCAATCTTGGGGGATAATCCCTGTGTCGTATATTTTATTAAATAGTCTAAGTAGGCAGTCAATATTGTTTTCATTTATTAATTTGATAACTTCTACAGGAATTTCGTCAGGTCCGCATGCTTTTCTAGTCTTAGAATTTGCGATAGCATGCAACAATGTTTCTTTATAAGGAACAAAAATTATTTTGTTATATAATATATATTAATGAATTATTGCTTTATAAATGTAATTTTGTAATGCAATGTATTTTTTTTGTATGCATTTATAAATGTAATGAAAAATTGATTATATATATATAAAAAATTATTTTCGATATATCATTTTTTGAAATAGCAGGATTCGTTATGACAAGGTTTGATTAATTTTGAATTTCTTTTCAATATATCATTTTTCAACATAGCAGGGTTCATGATGACAAGGTTCTATTTATTTTGAATTTCATTTCTATATATCAAGGTTCTACTATATTCGTTAAGTTTAATAAGTAATATTATAAATAAAGTAAGTATTAAAATGTACCTGATTGTCACACTGGATATCTTGCACACTGAAGAAGTTATCCAAATTTCGAAAAAAATGGTAATCTGTTGGGGCAAGGTCCGGAGAGTACGGTGGATGTCTTAGACATTCCAATTGAAGCTCCTCTAATTTGGTAGCCGTCTGTTGTGCAGTGTGTGGTCTAGCGTTATCATGAAGCAGCAGTGGCCTAGAGCGATTAAACAGCCTCGGTTGTTTAGCAGCTAGCTTTTCCATAATGGTTTGCAGTTGCTGATAATAGACATCTGCCGTAATCGTCTGGCCAGATTTAAGAAAGCTGTAGTGAACGACACCAGCACTAGTCCAACAAACGCTCACAAGTAACTTTTTTGGAGTCAATTTTCGCTTGGGGCATGGTTTGGCTGGTTCGGCAGGATTCAGCCATTGCGATGAGCGCTTCCGATTATCGTACAGGATCCACTTTTCATCACAGGTAATGATTTGATTTAAAATCCCTTCATTATTGTGCCGGTTGAGTAATGCAACGCAGCAGTCAACGCGCGTTTGTTGATTTGCTTAACTCAATTCGTGAGGTACCCACCTTTCAAGCTTTTTCACCTTACCAATTTGCTTCAAGTGGATTAAAACAGTTTTATCACTAACACCTCAGCCTGCAGCTAACTCTGATGTGGTTTGCGATGGATCCGCTTCCACAATAGCCTTCAATTCTTCATTATCAACTTTGGTCTCCGGCCGTCCACGGGGCTTGTTCTGCAGGTCGAAATTTCCAGAACGAAAACGTTGGAACCAAAAACGCACTGTGTTTTCTTTTGCGGCACCGTCGCCATACACATCATTAATCCTTCGAGCCGTTTCTGCAGCACTGGTGTCGCGGTGGAACTCGTACTCGTAAATAACGCGATATTTCAAGTTTTTCATTTTGTAAACTGAGTGACGCAAAGAAAAAAACAATTGAGGAAAAAACAAATGAATTATAATTTTCAAAACATAAATACATGAGTAAATAGCTGTATAAATTTGGATTTGGAATTCCTAACCAAAGAGAAGATATTTGAGATCAAATTTGCCAGTACCGCAAAACGCCAATTTCATATGTAAGGACCTAATATTATAAATAAAGTAAAGTAAGTATTAAAATGTACCTGATTGTCACACTGGATATCTTGCACACTGAGGTTGAGCGCTTGTCCTCGTGGAGACCAGACCGTCTCAAGCAAGACCCCGGTAAGGAGACAGAATACTAGCTCTAAGGGTGGTGCTCGAGATACCAAAGACAGTCCCACGCCTCCAACAGCCACCCTGACCTGCACCTCGCCAGGACTACGCTGATTAATCACTCCCATGGAAGAAGTGTAGCCAACCATTTCTGAGGAGTTACCCGACTCGGATCTACCCTCGCACCAGTTGTCTTCCTGATATTAATAAAAAAAAAAATTCAATTTAATCTTTAACATTACCACTGATGCATATTAATATTAATATTTTCGGTTGAATGGTTAATATGCCCACCTCATCGGCATCAAACACATTCGGCATCAAGTTACTCTTTTCGGAAACTCTCCATTGGAAACTCTCAGAAAAAGTAACAGGTATGCTCCTCGCTCCGACTCAAAGTTGAACAAATGCAAACACATTTGCGAGAACAGATGTAAACACGGATATTAAAATCGGAAGTAATAAGTGTTAAGAGACATTGAAATCTCACACCTCAAAAAATGATCAAACAAATGAATATAAATAAAATCTTAAATTAAATTGTTAGTTATTTTCTGCTTATATGGAATTAAGGATTTTTTAAAAAATATACTAAGTAGGGAAGTAAACAGTACGTGCTGCTTGATGTCAGTAATTTTGACAACCCTGGTGGGGCCATCCGTGATGACGGTGACGCTGAGTGAGCCTGAGCCGGGTCGCAGAGACTGACTGCAGATGGCCTGTTCTATGGGGATCCCGCCCGGGAGGATATGGGGTCCAGGAGGCCCGGGTAGACCCAGAACTGCTCGGTTACCTGATGGATTACATAACTATTATTTTATCGAAAATATTTTTTTTTTAAAAACATTACATAATTTTTAAAAAACAAATAATTTTATATATAGGTTTAGTTTATCAACTAATCGATTTAAATAATTTGACACTAAATAAAAAATTAATTCACAGTGTTTTTGCAATAAATATTAAAAATAATTAAATTAACAATATTTTTATATGCAGCTAGCTATGTATATATATATATATGTTCTGAGAACACAGTATTGATGGTAATTTAACCAGTGACACCCGAATCGTTTTTTGAGATTTGTAACTGATTGCATCGATGATTGACAACTTGTTTTTCGCAATTCAACGAGCCACCATCGGCACTATACAATATGTAATTATATCTTAGTTACCAATCATCTATTCGATCAGATACAAATCCCAAATAACTATACCGAATATAACCGGTTAAAATAACGGTTTAACCATCACTAGAACACAGTTGCGGGATTTTGTCCCCAGGGGGATAATTAATTAATTAAGATAAATCAAAGCCAGCTCATAAAGGTCGTAAGCTTTGGGCCATCCTATAAAAAAACTTCCATATATGTTGCTGATATAAATAGTTTTGTCTCTGTGAGACTATAATTTATCTTAATTAATAATTAAAATTTATCATAATCAAAGCCTAACATAAATTAAATTTTTCCAGTCAGTTTCCGGAGGATCTTAACCTTGAGGTAATGCTATGCTGATGTCCTTGACAATTTTCCTATATCTTTCTCTAAAACCCGCAGTTTGGATAGCCAGTAGCATTTTTGATTTGGTCAGTCCATTGAGTTTACCTTCCTCTCTGGCCTTCCATCTTTTCGGTGACTACCAGCTTGTCTAGGTTATCATCTCGTCTGTGAACAATATGTTCAAACAATCGGAGTATACGTCTCAGATAAATCATCGACAGTCTATCTCAGTTAAATCTTTCAAGATTATACTCAAAACTATTTTGATAAACTCATAACTTTAATTTATCCTAAAATAAAAATAATAGACCTCTGAAGAGACATATTACTTTACTAGACTTACAATGACTTACAATGACAATACAAGCTCGAGAGAGGCAATCTTTGAGTTGACCCTGCTAACTTTCACCCCAGTTTGGAAGAAGACTATAAAATAAATTACCAACACCAACCTTGTCTGAGCCCAAAGAATCCGTCCAGTGGCTGCACATTCATATTTTTATGTGCACATCGTAGTCTACCATCCGAAGTGAAGTGCCAGGTCTGCGTTGAAGCTCTTCGAGGGTTCACTCTCCTAACGCAGAGGCCCACCATGGTACTGGGCTGCGGAGCCGGACCTTCAATATCCAAGACCTACGGGTGTATTGTTTAAAACATTTATTTAAGGTATAATAATGCTGAAACAAAAGACCTACACAATGTAAGGGTAGCAAATAGGACCGCACAGTTTTAATCTGAAATAGCTTCGGCTTGTAAATCTCTGTAGTTCTTTAGACTTTGATATATCCTTCACAATTTATGTACCGAGTATATTTTATTTATGTAACTACTTATTATTAAAGTGTCGTGTAGAGAGCATGTTAAAAATGATTTATTCTTTGGAATTTTTTAGGGTATAAAAAATAAAGTAACCTTAAAAAAATAAATTAAGTACGATTTATTGATTTTAGATGTGTAAAAACAACGAAAAAAATAATATATATCATGAGGACGTGATGGCATAAAACTTAAAATGCCGTCGAGTTTAAAATGGCCAAATTATATAAAATCATTTTTCAAACACAAAAAAAGTTCAAAAAGTTTTCATTTGTCGACCTGTATAATCAATAAAAATATTTTTTTTTTTTGATAGGTGTGATCCCTTAAGGGAGAGACACCGACGACTGGCTGCTAACATAATTATATAGTTTTTAAGGCGATCGTCCAGCAGAGTGAGTAAAGAAAAACAGTCATGGCTCATACAAAATTTACCCAGGACCGACACGAAAGTGACCTACCTCAGTTTTTTTGTTATATTAAGTGTAATAAAAATTTGTAATTTTTATATAAAGTATCAGTGGCAAACATGCAAATATATTGCTTTGTTTTTTTTCTCCAGGCGTAGTGTAAAAAAATTATTTTTCACCCATTTCTACTAGCATGCCCATCGAGTTTAGGCTCATTAGAAACGCCCGATGGTTCTACCTATCGCATTTGGTATCAAGGGTCGGGTCTGATGATAAAAAACATATCGTACCTATTTGCAAGATGGATGCAATGCACTGCGATGGATGCGCGAAACAATATTCATGCCATCTTACTGTTATTTCTTTAGAGTGAAAATTTAAACTGTTAGCTCAGCCACACTCAACCTGCGGTCTGCGGGCCGCATGTGGCCTGCCAAGATTTTATATGCGGCCCAGGAACAAGATTAAAAAATCTGGCATCTTAAGTTTTGAATATCTTGAAAACTCGTGAGACACACTTGTCATTTTAAAACCGGCGATTTCTATGGTTTAATAACAAATTTATTATTTCAACTATAGATAGATTCAACCACACAGTGTACGTTTTGTGTTTGTCATGTAATTTTTAATTTTTTTAGTGGTCCTCGTATTCCACAGTCATCCATTACTGTCAGTAAAATCTCGTGTTCCAGTACATGCTTTTTATGAATGCTGTTTTTAAATCTATAAATATTATCCTACTTTTTTAATCGTTCAAATGACTCACACAATATTTTGAGTATATCCAAATCTTTGTATTGAACAAATTGGTGTTGTATTTTATTTGTATTTTTAATGTAAATTAATTTTATTTAAAATAAATAATTTTTAATGCATTGTGTCTTTACGGTTATCCACCACAATGCGGTTTGTGCAACTATGTACATTTTTTCGTTTTGTAATTTCGTACCTGGTTATGTCTGTAATAAGGTGGTGGTACACTTGGATATATTGGTTAGTTTTGAGTTTTATTTTTTCATTATTGTATTTTGAGTATACGGATAAGATGAAAATAAATTTCATATAGGGTAATAAGCTGTTGTTAATATTTGATCTGGTATTGGCTGGTATGTTGATAAGCCATAAGTATTATTATCATTTGCTATAGTTAAAAATATATTTGTTGATTAATCAAGTGGCGGCGCCCTAATCTTGAATTAAACGGGTTTCAACCAATACTATTCTTCGCTATATGAATTTTTTCGTCATATCAGTGTAATTTTGCGGCCCCGCGTAACTTAGCAAACATGTGCATGTGGCCCGAAGAAAAAAAAGATTGAGTACCGCTGTGTTAGCTGAATAAGTCCAAGAAAATAATTTAAATTAACAAAGAACGACATTTCATCGAATGACAGCTGATGACCAGCAAGTAGACAATTTCCCAATGATTAACATCGAGGACCTCATCAAATTCTCAATCGGGGCGTATTATTTTAGGCTCGCACGTTGCTATTGTAGCGAGCATATTAAAACAACTGGTATGTCTGAAATGGAAATATTTAGAAAGCCGGGGGCTGTACTACCTAGTAATGTACTTATTAGATGCAGAATAAAATCTCGATACATTAATTCAAAGATGTACTATACTTATATAATGTACAATCCTATCATTGAGGGAACATATTGTAACGAGCTGTTCGTTGACATTTGACAGTTCCATAGAAAAGTGTCATACATAGATAACATAATAATAGTGTCACATGCGCAGAACGGCGGGCCGGTATGCCCAGTGGTTGAAATAAGAACTAACATGATTAAATAAATAGCGAAGAAATGGAAGGGTTCTTACCTGAGTAGAAAAACAAAAGAGAGCTGTTCTTTTGTGTTTGAATAAAAAAATAGTGTTGAATTGCGAGCGATTGTAAAATGTCAGAGATAATGTACAAGCGATAATAAAAGATTTATTTTACGAGTTGTGCCATTTCATTTTCGAGCGAGCCACGCCACGTAACAACTGGTGTCAGAAGCGGGACTCGGGAGATTTTTAAGAAATCGGCGTGAAGATCGTGGCTGACAGGGTCAAATGACAACTAGAAGCATGGACGTGATAATTAAGATGCTGGAAGAACTGGAGCGGAAACGCCAAGAAGACAAGGAAGAACAGGAGCGAAAACGTCAAGAAGACAAGGAAGAACAGGAGCAAAAATTCGGAATATTGTTGGACGTCAAATTAGGAGGCATCAAGGAGCTTAGGGAAAGTGTTGACAAGCAACAAAATGAATTGGAAATCACTAAACTGGACGTCAATAATCTTCAAGAAGATGTCAAGGATCTTCGACAAGACGTAAAACGTGACGCTGAAAAGACGCAACATGAAATCGAGAAACTTCGGGATGAAGTGAGAAGAAGCCAGAAGATTCGAGTAGGTGAGAGTACTAAAGTGTCTACGAGAATGAAGCCACCTACTTTTGATGGACAATGTTCGTGGAATACCTACTACAAGCAGTTCGAAGCGGCGGCTCTTTCAAACTTTTGGGACGACCGGGAGAAGGCAACTGCCCTAATACTGGCGTTGCGCGGACCAGCGCTGGACATTCTACAAATCGTCCCAGAGGAATGCCAACAGGATTATGATGCCATAGTGAAAGCTCTTGAACTCCGATACGGAGAAAAGTATATGCAGGAGGTGCATCGGGTTCAGCTAAATGTCAGGCAGCAGAAAAGAATGGAAACCCTACAAGAATACGGTACTGACGTGGAAAGACTATGCCATATGGCATACTCCGGCATGCCTATAGCCACGCGAGAGATGCTCGCTGTTCAAGCATTCGCCAATGGTCTACGAGATGACAACCTAAGGCTACATGTGCAACTGGGACGACACGCTAGGGTTAGCGAAGCATTAACAGCAGCCCTACAATACGACGCCTTAAGGAATACCTCTGGTGAACCGCAGAGAGTCCGAGCTGTAACGGTTGAAACTGAGAATGTCCACGACCGTCTTGAAAAGATGGAGCAAGAATTGATGTCAATAAAACGGCGAGATAATCGAGGTGCAGAGAGGAGACCACAAGGAAGGCCTACATGCTTTGGTTGTGGGAAGGTAGGACACCTGAGGAGAGACTGCAGGAGTGTTCTTCGGCCCCCAAAATCTCCGGTTGCGACGGTGGACGACTCGTTGCCCAGTCATTCGTCGGAAAACTAAAACCAGCTAGTGTTGTGGGGCGCATGCTGGCTGACCAACCCCCAGCCCCCGTGAAATACATTTCCGTGTCGCAACTTAAGAAGAATCATAATAGTCTACAAGTGGAAGGACGCCTGAATTGGGAGAAAGTCAACATTCTTGTCGATACGGGAGCAACCAAGTCCATTGTTCGAAGAAATATCGTTTCACCATCAAGTGTTACCGCTTTGCCAAGTAATCTAGTGCTTAAAACAGCTACAGGAGAAGCCGCCCGAATATATGGGGAAACTTGTGCCGAGTTGATACTTGGAGGAGTGAAGATACATCACAAGCTATTGGTGGCTGACATAGAAGATGATGTGATTTTGGGCCTAGATATAATGGACAAATGTGGTTTTATAGTTAATGTAAAGGAGAGAATATTGCGGATCAGAAACGAAGACGTCGTGCTGTTTTCTTCAGAAGATAAATTTGATAAAGTACAAGTCTTGACAACGACAAAAACTTGTATACCGGGAGATACAGAATGTGTCCTTGAGGCGACGCTGGAGGCTGGTGATGGTATCGGCCATATCGGCCTTATTCAACCAAACATGAACATGACGCAATCGAACTTAATAGTGGCAAAATGCTTAGTGAATAACACTACTGTAATCCCAGTGCGAGTGGCAAATCTGAATCGACAACCAATCACGATAAGGAAAGGTGAAATGATTGGCTATTTCGAGCCAGTTACATGTGTGGTTCATTGCGAAGAAACTGACCATGAAGAAAAATTGAGCGATAAAGGAAACCAGGAATCTATTAACATGATCAACGTCGGATGGGAAAACTTGAGTACATCAGAAAGGCAGACTGTACAGAAATTCCTCAAAGATGAAAGTGAGGTATTTGCAAAGAGCTCCGAATCTGTTGGAAGGACCAACCTGGTATATCATCGGATCAACACTGGTGATTCACAACCCATTAGGCAAACACCTAGACGATTACCTTTTGCGAAACAGGAAGAGGCAGATGAAATAATCAAGAAAATGCTACTTGACGGAGTGATTGAAGAATCGTCTAGCCCATGGTCCTCGCCTATAGTCTTGGTCGTGAAGAAAGACGGGACAACACGGTTTTGTGTTGATTATCGCAAATTAAATGATGTCACGAAGAAAGACAGTTACCCACTACCACGTATTGATGATACCCTGAGTACATTATCTGGCTCACAATGGTTTTCGACTCTGGATCTCAAAAGCGGGTATTGGCAAGTGGAACTTCATTCCGATGATAAAGAGAAAACAGCATTTTCCACGAGCGCGGGATTGTATCAATTTACTGTCATGCCGTTTGGATTATGCAATGCACCGGCAACGTTTGAGCGTTTGATGGAGCTGGTGTTAAGAGGATTAACCTGGAAAACGTGTCTCGTTTATCTGGACGATGTTATGATTATCGGCCGTAATTTTGAAGAACATTTGGAAAATCTCAAGGAAGTGATCGGACGATTTCAGAATTCACACTTGACACTGAATCCAAAGAAGTGTACTTTATTCCAGAAGCAAGTTAAATTTTTGGGCCACGTCGTATCCCAAGAAGGGATTCAGACAGATCCGACTAAACTAGATGTCATCCGGGATTGGCCTCGTCCTAAAGATCGACACGAGTTAAGAAGCTTCCTTGGATTAAGCACTTATTATAGGCGATTTATCCAAGGGTTTGCAGGAATAGCTAAGCCTCTGCACCAGCTGACTGAAGAATCGAACCCGTACTCATGGAATGATAAAGCTGAAATTGCGTTTCAGGAATTGAAAACGATGCTGTGTTCGAGTCCTATATTAGCATTCCCTCGCCAAAAAGGACAATTCATACTTGATACTGATGCAAGTAATATCGGGATAGGTGCCGTACTCTCCCAAGAACAGGACACCCAAGAGAAGGTCATCGAGTATTACAGTAAAGTGTTGTCGAAACCTGAGAGAAACTACTGCGTCACCAGAAGGGAACTTCTCGCCATTGTCAAGGCCTTGGACCATTTTCATTGTTATCTCTATGGACGAAAATTCCTCGTAAGGACCGACCATGCAGCTTTAAAATGGTTATTAAATTTGAAGAATCCAGAAGGACAACTAGCTCGTTGGATTGAAAAACTTCAACAGTACGATTGTAACATAGAGTATAGGCCAGGAAGAATACACCATAATGCGGATGCCCTCTCACGAAGACCATGTACCTCGTCGTGTACACATTGTGACAAAGCTGAAACAAAAGATGAGTCTTCAGAAGTTAAACGGCTGTTGGTAACGATGGAAGACAACTGGAGCCCAGAAAGAATTCGGGCAGATCAAGAAGAAGACGAAAGTATCGGTCCAATCCTGCGTTGGAAAGAAACTAATGAGCCTCGTCCCGGGTGGCATGTGGTGGCAGCCGAGGGAATAATTTTAAAGGCCTTGTGGGGTCAATGGGATTCCCTGAGAATTGAAGACGGCCTCCTAAAGAGAATATGGGAAAGTCCAGACGGAAAAACAATTATTAGACAGACCATAATTCCTCGATGTCGAGTAAGCGACGTATTACTCGAGATTCACGGAGGAATATCCGGGGGACACTTTGGAGTCAATAAGACTTTAGCCAAGGTTCGAGAACGCTTCTACTGGATAAAAAGTCGGGAGGATGTCGAGAACTGGTGCCGGAAATGCGACGTCTGCGCCGCGAGCAAGGGACCGAGGACGCGAAGTCGTGGTGCGATGCAGACCTACAACGTTGGTTCTCCATTCGAAAGAATCGCCATCGATGTGGCCGGTCCATTTCCCATGACTGACGACGGAAATAGATACATTCTGGTTGCGATGGACTACTTCAGCAAGTGGCCCGAAGCTTATGCCATCCCAAACCAAGAGGCGAAAACGGTAGCAAGAGTGATGGTAGAAAATTGGATATGTCGTTTTGGGGTACCACTAGAACTCCATTCCGATCAGGGGCGAAATTTCGAGTCAGTAGTCTTCCAAAATATTTGCGAGCTATTGAAAATAAATAAGACCAGAACGACACCACTGCATCCCCAATCTGACGGCATGGTTGAAAGGTTTAACAGAACTATGGAGCAGCATTTAACAAAGGTCGTTGGTAAACAGCAACGTGACTGGGACCGACATCTAACCTTATTTTTAATGGCCTATCGTTCAGCGATTCATGATACAACAGGGCACTCTCCAGCAAGTGTAATCTTTGGGCGAAAGGTACGATTACCTTGTGATTTACTTTTTGGGTCACCCATGACTATCAATGGCGAAGAAAGTTACACGGATGGGCTCAAAGAAAGAATGGAGAGCGTTCATGAAGATGTTCGGCATAGGATTAAATTTGCAACAGATAAGATGAAAACACGATACGATCTAAACCGAAACGGAGCTGGGTTCAACGTTGGGGAGCTGGTTTGGCTGTATAACCCGATCCGGAAGAAGGGAATCTCACCAAAGTTAATGGCACCCTGGGAAGGCCCTTATAAGATCATGAAACGGATCAATTATGTCGTATACCGAATACAGCGAAACCCAAGGAACAAAATGAAAGTAGTTCATTTGGACCGGTTGACCAAATACCATGGAGACAATAATGATCCTGTTCGGGACGAACAATATCGAGAGAGGGAGGCTGTGTAACGAGCTGTTCGTTGACATTTGACAGTTCCATAGAAAAGTGTCATACATAGATAACATAATAATAGTGTCACATGCGCAGAACGGCGGGCCGGTATGCCCAGTGGTTGAAATAAGAACTAACATGATTAAATAAATAGCGAAGAAATGGAAGGGTTCTTACCTGAGTAGAAAAACAAAAGAGAGCTGTTCTTTTGTGTTTGAATAAAAAAATAGTGTTGAATTGCGAGCGATTGTAAAATGTCAGAGATAATGTACAAGCGATAATAAAAGATTTATTTTACGAATTGTGCCATTTCATTTTCGAGCGAGCCACGCCACGTAACAATATTCTATTAAAGAACACTACTGTACATGTTATCACGGGAAGTGAACATTAGGCAGTTGTGCACACATGTATTTTCTAGGCAATTCAAAGCAATATATTTGTGTGTTAGCCACTGATATTGAATATAAAAATTACATATTTTTATTATACTTAATATAACAAAAAAACTGAGAGAGGTATCTTTCGTGTCGGGCCTGGGTCACAGATGACCATTTTTCTTTCACCATTTTTTTCATATCTTCTATTTCGTTTTTTATCATATTTTAGTATGGAAATATATCATTTCAAAATTTATTCATCAGGTTACAAACTTACATTCTAAATACGGATATCTTGTTAAAATGACACAAACTAAATTATATAATTAATTGATAAATTACCAAACCTACCATGTTTTAAAAATGAAGAAAATTGCTCCGCTTTGTGGGCCTTTTATGATTGAATGGCCTTGTGAGGTGTCTTTTTTTTTCAATTATATTACAAAGTAAACGATTATCTTAACCTTCGTAACGTTTTCGGGTCAATTTTGACCCATTTTTGGGATGAATGAGCAATTTTCTCGAAAAATAACAATTTTTGAATATTGATATTTTATGACTTTTATTTAATCGCTGTCTTATGCTTATTTTCGAATTAATCTTTTTTTTAAAACTTATGTTATTGTGCGTATGAACTTTTTTACTCTAACGGCCTTCGGGTCAAGTTTGACCCACAGGTAAAAAGAAGTTAATTTTTAATGCATAAAACGTCGTATCTGGTTATCGTTCATTAGAATTGAGGTAATTAGTTCCGATTTTTTTATAGGATCGTGTTCTTGTGACTTTTGTAATTCTACCTACATTGCCAGTGATACAAAAACAACAGTAAGATAATCTGTCTTTGATTATATCTCTCAGTCTAACAACGCATTCTTTAGTTCACGGTTGTAAAACTAATTTGGGCCTCTAAAAATGAGAGACAGTGATATAGAAATTATGTCAGAAGTGTCAGATGGTCAATTATCATATTCGGAAACAGAAGATTTTGTCGAGGAAGCTGAATCCTCTGACAGCTCTGACAGTGATAGTTATAACAGTGATGCACCTACAGCCTGTTCGAACAATGACTTCAAAAGACGGACGAATAAAATACTCCAAGGAACCATTTACTCAATCTCGAGGAGGAGCATCCAGAGAAAACATCATTACCTTGATGCCAGGTTTGACACTTTACTCTTGTTCAAGAATTACCACAGAGGAAATATCGAGTTTTAATCTATTTTTTTCTCCTCCTTTGATGCATACTATTTTGAAATATACTAATTTGGAGGGTAAGCGTGTTTTTGCTGATGATTGGTATGATATTGATAGTAACGATATATTCGCATTCATTTGACTGGTGTATTTCGTTCAAATAATGAAAACACCGAAATTTTATGGGATAGTAAAAAAGAAGACCTTTTTTCGGAGCTGTAATTTTAATATTAGACTACAATAAGTGGAAAGGCGGCATAGATACCCTGGACAACGTGGTCTCCTGCTATACGTACCTGCAAAAGAAAGACAAACATATGGCCTCAAGTAGTGATCAGCAACATGGTGGATATATCAGCATACAACGCTTTTGTATTATTCACCGCTGCTAATGATAGATGGATGGAAGGGTGCCTAGCAAAACGGCGACACTATTTGGAAAACCTAGGTATGTAGCTGGTTACAAGGTATATAAAGTCCAGGAAAACATTACCGAGGACACTTTTTCTCTCATAAGTGATCATTTTCTCATGAGAAATTGCAAAAAAAAATACGTGAACACGAAACTCCTTCAACTTCGCTCAAAACGAAGAAAATACTACAGGTTCTGCTAAAAAGGCCCCGAAAAGAAGTCGTTGTTAATTATATGCAAAAACTGACAATAAAACACCTATGATCTGTTTGATGTGTAAAAAAAAATGTACGTAAACAACATTCTAATACAATGGTTTTATGCACGTGTAAGAAGGATTAATTTTTTTCTAATTGATTGCATTTACGTAGTAAATACTTCAATTTGATATTATATTTTATATAACGATGGTTATAAATACATAAGATAGACGTAATTAAAGATAAAAAAGGCAAAACTAAGAAGTTTTGATCCATTTTTTCCTGTAATTATACTACTCGGTCAAATCTGACCCGAGGGACGGTACCATTAGTAATTTTGAAGCCCCTATGAAGGTTAAACATATTACAATTATTGCAAAATCTGTTAGTATGTTTACTTACGATTTATGTTTTAAAACACATTTAAAAAAAACATTTTATGTTTTAGTGTGGTAGTATTTAGATATTTATTTATTTTCCTGGACATTGAATTTTATATCAGCTTGAACTTTTAGAAAAAGCTAAACAGTTCTCAAAATCACTTCTACATAGTGTGCAAATTCAAAATATGAATGTTCTATTAATTCACATGAAACACAGGCAATAATAATTGTGATGTTTGATGGATAAATTATCATCTTACTCAATTACTCTAGTTTATATTTCAGAATTACTTTAAATAAAGTAAAATATTATATAAAATGCGCAATAATAACGATGGACACTTTTAGCACAATGCATTGCGTGTCTTTTGTGTAACTTTTCCATAGAATGTGTTAATGTTTAAACTTTTCCATAGAATGTGTTAATGTTTATGTTACTAGTGCATGCGGCGCGGTGACGTCAGGTGGGGCATGAGCGGGCTGCGGGGGTGAGCTGCCCTCGTGCAGCAGGTGGCCGCGCGGGCTGGGACGCCACAGCTGGGAGCGCTCTCCTGTGCGCCGCCGTGCTAGCACTACTCGACCGCTGCCCTCCACTTCCAACACCAGCTGCATGGATTCCAGCTCCTCTCCAGCCTGCCTGTGTATATTCACAGAAATATTCATTTACAAATCCTGAGATGTATTTGCAATTCTTGAAATAATTTTATGTATGGCAATACGGGTTTAAAACAAAATATCCGGCCGTATTCTGAAAAAACAGTATTGCTATTTCTGTATCTTGACAGTTATTATACAACATTGTAATGCTGCCAATTTTGACGTTTTAAGTTTGACAGGTTTGAAATGAATAAATGAATCAGAAAGCTGTAAAACATTCACGAATTATGAATAACTTAAAATTTATTTACGTTTTGGAGTTTTCTGATTGATTGAATTAATTTATTTCAAACCTGTCAAACTTAAAATGTCAAAATTGGCAGCATGACAATGTTATACAATAACTGTCAAAATACAGAAATAGCAATACTGTTTTTTTTTCAGAATATGGCCGATCATCGTTTGTCTTAACTCTCAGACTCTTATCATAATGAAATACCAGGTATCCTCCATCCGCATATTAATGACACATTTACAAAGATAAAAATTTGTCACCGATAAATAATAATTTTTTAGAAATGAATTATTTATGTATTATATATTCAATAATTAACATTATTTTTATATGTATGTTCTGAGAACACAATTACTGGATTTGTCCACTGCTGGATTATATTTAACTAAGATAAATTATAGAAGTCTCAGAAACGAAGCTATTCATATGAGAAACGTGAAAGAACGATGAAAGAAAATCTACACATTATCAAATTTTTGTAAATTATATATACAGTAGAGCACCGCTTATCCAAACTATTACTATGCCCGCCCGACCCACGCGCGCCTACCCCCTCCCGCCTCACGCGCTACGGTGCTCGTGCACTTGTCGGAACTTGTTATTTATACACTTCCAAGTAGCCAATAGGAGTATTGTTGCAAGTTTGCAAAGTGACAGTTGTGTTTGTGCTTGCTCTCTTGGATAATTACTTATTTTGGATAAAACAGATATTTATAACCTTTTTTTCCCTTTGTATTTAGTTTATATTTTGTTGTATTGTAGCATATTAACGAATTTCCGTTTCTACATCCTTAACGGAGGACTTAAGACCTCCGGATCCCCCTGATCCTCATCCTTCATCATCTACCATAAGAGGAATATCGCGTTTTCCTTTGGAGGACTCGGATTCCTCAGAAGATTCCTCTTTTTCAGCTTTTAA
The DNA here is from genome assembly GCA_016648135.1 of Agrypnia vestita. NCBI lineage: Eukaryota > Metazoa > Arthropoda > Insecta > Trichoptera > Phryganeidae > Agrypnia > Agrypnia vestita. Next base: position 29,830 of record JADDOH010007086.1, read on the forward strand.
AAAAAGGAAAATTGAAAAAAGATCTTCAAAAATAAGACCTAAGCCCTCTACCATCGTTGCGTCTCCTCCTATCTCCCCTACGCCTTCAATAATCCCAGCTTTAGAGCCTTCTTCTGCTCCTCAGGGTCCTCTTCCTCATCCTCAACTGTTGTACTCTGATTCAGCAGTATCCCCTTTTCTGGTCTATGTTCAGAGAACAGAACGAGGTACAATCCACCCAATCGATTTTTGTAAACATATTTTGCAACAAAAAACAAAAGGCATTCGCCCAGATGGTATTAAGGCAGAAGGTAGATATAAAATCTCTGTTGAATTTGAATCAGGAGCTTTGGCAAACAATTTTGTATCAAGTTTTAGCAACTCACAAAATAATAAATTCAAAGCTTACGTTCCATCCTTTAATGTTACCCGCCTGGGTCTCGTACGTGGCATATCCGTTGATCTTTCAGAGGAAGAAATAATTTCGTATATCTCTACTTCACAAAATATTGGTAAAGTTGTAAAGGCTAGACGCCTAAACTATAAAGATACTTCCTCTGGTACTGTCACATGGAAACCATCACAAACAGTGGTCCTCACTTTTGAAGGCCAAACCCTTCCTTCTCACGTATATCTCTTGTACAATTCTCTGCCGGTAGAACTGTACACTTTCCCAACCATTCAGTGTTATAATTGTCTCCGCTATGGACACTCTAAGGTGACATGTAGATCCTCTCCTCGATGCTTCAAGTGCGGTGAAAATCATCTTACCAATCAATGCCCAAATCCTCCCGATGTCCCCACCTGCGTGAACTGTTCAGGTAATCATACGGCGACTAGTTTTTCATGTCCAGAATTAACCAGACAAAAAAACATAAAACAATATATGGCCGCCAATAATGCATCATATTTTCAAGCATCCAAAATTTTCTCGATTTCCAAAAAATCATTTGCCAATGTCTCATCTCAACCTCCCGTTACTCAAACTCCCCAGAGTTGCCTCTTTACACCTAATCTTCCTGCTACCTCTTTCCGTAAAACCGTATACCATAATCCTAAATCAAAAGTTCCTAGCTCTCCGGGATATGACAGACAAGGACATAATGATCAACTGTTCTCTTATAGTTCTAACCCATCCAATGTCATTACTTCTAATATTAGCCAACCAATAAAACTCCTACTCTTCCACCATCTACTCCCCTGTCAAATGCCATTAGCGATGAAAATTCTTCTTTTATTCAGACTTTACTTATGATACTCATTAATTTAATTTCTAATAGCAATTCTTTACCGTCCAACGCTGCTTCTATAATTTCATCTCTTAACTCCCTTCATAATGGCCTCCGATGTTCAAATCCTTCAGTGGAACAGCCGTAGTGCTGTTTGTAATAAACATGAAATAGTTTCTCTACTAAAAACTTACAATATAGATATAGCAGCAATATCAGAGACCTGGTTTAAGCAGAACTATCTGTTTAAGATCCCAGGATTCTCCTGTCTCAGGGATGACCGTCCAGACGGCAAGGGCGGAGTAGCCCTACTTATAAAAAATTCCTTTTCCTTTTCTCAAATCCCTCTTCCGTCCTTTCCCTCATTCCAAATAGTAGGTGCTAAAGTCAATGATGTGGGATATGTTTCAGTATACTGCCCCCCCAATGGCACATTCGACATTGATGCTTGGAACTCAGTTATCTCTCTTCTTCCTTCTTCTTTTTTTATTCTTGGAGATCTCAATGCTCACTCTCAGTCATGGGGCAGTGCGTTTTGTGATCGATCTGGAACTAATATTATTTCATTCATTGACGATAATATGGGAGTTTTACCTACCATTAAAACTCTTATTATGTTGCCTCCGTTATCCAGAATATACATGTGAGATAGCATCTCCTTTCCGGCCCGCGTCATCTTCGTGCGTAAGTACCCTCCTTCCCCTTTTCTCCCTTTATTGGTAGCCCTGTTTCCTTTTCCTTTATTACACCAGGCAGGCGGAAGCCATTTTGGTTCAATTAGCTCTCACCAGGCAGAGCTTAAGTATATTCTGGATAACGGAGGCAACATAATAAGAGTTTTAATGGTAGGTAAAACTCCCATATTATGTAGTGCCGTCCGTTATCCAGAATATACATGTGAGAAGTGTTTGTTATCGCCTGGTGGTAGTTCGATGTCAATTGTGATCAATTTACAGGGTTAAAAAGGGCTGCTAAGGAAATGGAACTTTTTATTGGAACTAAAGGGCGTTCTATCTCTTTCCTATAAAACTTTGAGAAGGTGTTTTCGCATTGCCAATTGCCTCTCTCCAAAATATCTTGTACAGAATAGTTCTCAATCCAACTTAGTGATGCTACTGCGGATCTAGCACTGCCAGCTGGGGCATTTATTCCCGCATCTTTTAGGACAGATCTAACCCACCCTGCAATCACTGCCGATGATGCTGGTCTTGCCGGGCCACAAGTAGATATGAAGAGGTTTGAGCTGTTACCTGCTTCTATTCTACGCTCTTTTGATAGTTCGCAGACTTGCTTCACCCAGTATACTGGGTCCAGTGCTACCTTTGGTGATCTGGAGAGATTCCAACCTGACTGTCTATGTGACTTAGAATCAGTTTTCGATTCAAAAGCTGGCCAAAGCGTAATATGGTTCCTTGTTTCTACCAAATGACTTTGGGAACATCTTAAAAGAGTCAGGTCATGGACTCTCCGACCTGAAGCTAGTAGAAGTATGGTAGCACAGCGTCTTGAGGCTTCAAATAATGTAATTGGCTTTGGAAGATTGTCCATTAGCCAGGTGCTCACTATCCGAGGGTCCCAGATGGGGGGTTTTGGGGACTTGATGGATGTGTTTGCAATCCCTTTCATCACTTGCTTCACAAGTGCGTGACTGCTTATGATCTCTCTGTTAGCTGGATTACAAGACATAGAGATAGCTGACTTATGAAGGGCAATTGTACTAGGAGCTAGTCCCTCTACAATTTTTAGGTGCGCTAGGAAACGAGCAAGTTGTGCCCCTGAAGGATTCTTGGGATCGACTTCTTTTGTTTCTGTCCAGGCGCTCCATTTTTTCCATGCTTGTCTGTAAGTGTTCAAGGTAGATTTTCTCCAGCTTGCCAGCAGTAAATTTCTCTCCTCTGGGGACCAGTCATTCATGGATTCTTCCCACCCCCAATCAGCCATACGTCGAGATGCATGTCCCGAATCCTGGGAGGGTGACTGCCTGTCGATGTATCGATTAATGTGCTCGGGAGATCCAGTACCTCTATCGGAGGAGCAATGGCTCGTACTCTTACATCCGCTAACCAAAACACCTTGGGCCATCTGGGGGCCACTAGCATTTATACTCCTGAGCACTTCATTATGTGTGTCAGAACCCGAGGGATGAGGCATGGTGGTGGGAAGATCCAAGCAAGTGGGAAATGCCACGTTCTGCTGAATGCATTGTGGAATAACGCCTGGCTGTCCCTGGGGTTCAGAGATACGTAGCTCTTCACCACATGGGCTGTCTGTGATGCAAATAGATCCACCATTGGAACTCCCCATACTTTGAAAATGTTCTCTGTAGCGGGTGGGAGAAGATGCCACTCTGGCAATTTTGTGCCTCTCGACAGATGATCCGCTAGACCGTTGTACCGGCCGGGTAGGAATTGACACTCCAGGGTTATGTTGTGCTGGTCCATCAACCTCATGATCCGAAATGTCAGGTGTAACATGGCCATAGACCTGGTCCCGCCCTCGTTGCGGAGGTAGGCTAAGACAGTTTTGTTGTCGGATTGAATGAGAACTGAAGAATTGCTCAAACTCTCGTTCAGATACTCGAAGGCTTTCAAAATTGCATACATCTCTTGCATGAAGTAGGGCTAAAGTGTCCATAGTCTGTCTTTCTAATACTCCTCTGGACTGATGTGCCAGGAGAAAATCGTCCAGATAGACTATAATACGAATTCCCCTCTTTCTCAAGATCTCTGCGATCCAGTTGGAAATGCTTGCGGTGCACTGGCAAGGCCGAATGGCAGGCAAGTCATCTGAAGGGACTGGTTTCTGTAAAACAAATGCAGGAATTTTCAATGAGACGGTTTTACAGGTACATGAAAGTATGCTTGCGACAGGTCTATCTTTGTCATCCAGTCGTTTGGTTGTAGGAATGCTGGGATTTTGTTGTGCGAAATGAGGAAGAAGTGTTTTGTATGCACATAGATGTTGAGGCCTTTTAAGTTGAAGATGGGGCGGTCTGACCCGTCGCCCTTCTTTACCAGGAACATCTGTGAGTGAAAACCTGGGGACTGGTCTGATGGTTCCAGGACCCCCTGAGCTAGCATTCCTACAATTTGCCGGGTCATAGCCGAGGTAGCGGGAGTCTTGAATTGCGCCCGTATGCTCTGTGAGGGTCTGATTAGTGGAGGCTTGGATAAAAAGGGAATTCGATATAAATAAATAAATAAATATAGCTTTATTCCAGAATGTGGGGAGGTTCGTGCAATCCCACACATTCCATATAAAAGAAAATACACACATTAAAAATATTATACAAAACAAAAGAGAAATAGTAAAATCATATAAAATAGAAGAGAAGTATTAAAAGTAATCAAAAGAAATATACGGTAAAATATCGGCTTTAGCGAGCGATGGCAAGTCAATTATGCGGGGCCAGTATCTTTCTCCAGTGTGCATCGATGCTGGATGCTGGAGTAAGACGGGCTTCCAGGATAAGGATATTTCCGGAGCTGTATATCCTTTCCCTCATCCCTGCCACCCTGGATCTTAAGAGGGCTGCAAAGTTGGGAACACGCCCCTCAGTGAACATACCGGAAGCGCTGCAATATCTGGGAAGGTCAAACATCATACGAAAGGCGTTGTTATATTGTATGCGAAGTCTTTCTATGCTGCTCTTTTTATAATTTGTCCAGAGTTCACATGTATATAATGTTGCACAGAAGGCAAGGAAGAGCGTTCTTTTTACAGCGGTGCTACAAAGACGAAACCTTCTACACAGCATATTCGCTTTCACACTGAGAGCTCGTCTTTGCCTGTCAATATCGTCGTCGTCCATTAGATTATTTGTAATTATGTGTCCTAGATATTTTGTTCTTTCGGTCACCTTCAGGACCACACCGTTCAGAGTAACTGGAGGAATACTTGTTGGGCCCTGACCATACTTTATAACCAACAGTGCTGTTTTATTAGGGTTATAGAGCATGTTTGTTTCTTTAGCAAACACTTCACAGACCTTTAGAAGAATGCGTAGTCCTCTTATAGACGGTGCCATCAGTACCATATCGTCAGCATAACTGATGTTGTTAAGACACTGTCCTCCGATGTGACAGCCTACCCCAGCGTTGTTTAGCCTTTGAGTGAGTTCGTCCATATAAAGGTTGAACAGTATTGGGGACATGCACCCTCCCTGTCTGACGCCGCTCGTCATGTGAACAGGTTCGGAAAGACTGTCTCTCCACCTTACTTGGTTTTCCTGTTGTCTGTGCCACGAGTCAAGGATACGTATTACCTCCGATGGTACGCCTCTTTCCCTGAGTTTTGCCCAAAGTAAAGGGTGAGAAACTCTGTCGAAAGCCTTGCTCAAGTCTAGGAAACATGCGTATGAAGTAGTCTTTTTGTTTCCTCCTCTTCCTTTCCTCCTCCATCATTCTAAAGATGATATCCTGTTATCATCTTTAGAATGACGGTGGGTGCGTGAAGATCCTGCCATTTCTGAAGATATTCCACTAACCGTCCCGCTCGGAAATCGTCATTTGTTATTGGCGCGACGGCGCGAGGTCTGCCCTCGCGCGGGTCGGCCGTAGGCTTGTGGCCTTCCTCTCTGATTCGAGGGATACATTTGGGGATTTCGTCCAGGGTCTGCCCGCTGGGTACGAAATGGCCCACGAAAGGTCCCACCAACGGAAGGTCGCTTGTTGGATGTAGACTCCTGCCTCACAGCTGCCAAGTTCTCCCTAACACTGGAACGAGCAAGTGTCGGTTGACCAGAAGGGGTTGGCATTCTGAATAATTTGGCTACGCCACCGAGCCTCTGCAGCTCTGTGGAGAAAGCCTTTTCTTCAAATAAATGGCTGTTGCTCGGAGGGATCTTGGACAATGATTGTGCCTCGTGTTTGTTCCTCAACTCCTGCAGGAAGCGGGTACGCCGAGACTCGATCACTTCCGCTCTCTTGCCGCAAACTATTTGCAGAAGGTCGTCAGAACAGCGGTTGAAGTCGCTCTGTCCTCCGAATATACTCTCATCCTTTTCCACGAGGTTCTCGGGAGTAAACTCCTGCGGGTCGTCGTGAGCCCAATCGATTAGCCTCTGGAGACTGTTTTGGAGGACATCCCGCTCCTTGAGCACAGCGTGTGCAGCGGCCGCGAGCACCCTCTCTGTCGCCGCCAATTGCGTCGACGACGCGTTCATCGCTGTCAGCTCGATATTCGGCTCCAAATCCTTGAAGCCCGGCTCCGCTACATAGGCCTTAAGCGTTTTAGCGTAGCGCACATCTGACCATTCTGCCGAGTTGAATCTTTGCAGGCCTTCAATCGCTGCGAGCATTTGAGCCGACGGTCTCGGATTTCGCGGCTCGGCCAATTCTGTCGCAGGGGCTGGCATCTGAAACACCACCTGGCTCAGATGGCGATTATCTTGGCTCGGATGGTGGTTATCTTGGCTCGCGGAGGGTGCTTCTTGCGACATGCCAGAGGCGTCGGACTCGTGCTCCATTCTCTCCGGCATTTCGCGCCTCATCACTATTCTCTGCAAATCTCTGATTTGCCGAGACAAACTTCGGAGATCGCGGGAGTGGGACGTTTTCCTATCGTCACTCCGAGAGGACGAGTCACTCGAATCGCCACTTTTGATTTCACTTTTTTCCCTCTCGCCACTTTTGATTGGCGGCGCGACGCAACTTTACGTTGTTTTGATCGATAGCGCGACTCGATTTCGCCCTCATTCGATCGACGGCGCGACTCAATTTCGCAATGTTTCTTAGATTGCGCCCGGCGAACATCCGAATCACTATTTGATGCCATATTTTTCTCTAAAAACGCACGAAAGATTTTTAATACGAATTACGACGCGTGTACACGTGGCGGAATATCGATGTCAATTGAACCAAAATGGCTTCCGCCTGCCTGGTGTAATAAAGGAAAAGGAAACAGGGCTACCAATAAAGGGAGAAAAGGGGAAGGAGGGTACTTACGCACGAAGATGACGCGGGCCGGAAAGGAGATGCTATCTCACATGTATATTCTGGATAACGGACGGCACTACATAATAAAATATAGAAACTGGTCAACGGTGAAAACCCCTTCAGACACATGGAATATATCAATACCCAAAGCAATTTTGTTCAGCAAAGTTGTAGCTCTTCCAACAGGCAAAACCATCGGCAGGTTGGTCCTGTATATTGGAATGTGAAACAATCTATGCTGACGATGTCTAAGGTAATTATCAGGAACATACAAACCAATGCTCCGCATAATTTCAGTATTATCAATTATACCGCGCAACAATCGATAAAAATGTGTAATCAAATACACATTCCTTCTGTCTCTAAACTATTGTAGTCAAGCATACCCTGGAGAAACTCAGTTGGGTAAAGCCCAACGAACTGCTTGCTGCTGACTAGTGATTGATAACTGCCGCCTGTGGACTACTGCGGTGATGGTGGCTGTGGCGTGGATGACAGCTCACAGGGAGCAGATGATAGAGCAGACCACGGTTCAGACGCCAGGCTCACGTGCTTAAGTTCACCTAGAGAAAATATGAATTCTCAACGTAGGATGAAGAATCTGAAACAATTTACGATAATGGGTGTGGATTTAATTATTATTACACAATTATACAAATTAATTAATTAATGTATAATAATATTTCTAATGTTTCAGTTGGTAAAAAGCAATACGTATAGCCAGAGCAATAAATAATAAACATATATTATATAATAGTGCAGCATCAATGTGGAGTACTGTCGCCTCGCCTTCAGCGCTCAGGGAGGTATCTCCATGTCTCCATCTGATCCGGGGGAGGCGCTGCACCCGGACCTCTACCGGTTTTCATTTGATCCTTACAAATGTCTGTGGATAGCCTCTGCACCCATCGCGCCTGCTTAATGGCGTCATATTTTTGCCGGAGGTTTTTACTGGCGCAGAACCCTCAGAACAGCTATTAAATTCTGCTTTTACCACGCTCCACTCGTTCTTCTTACTATCAATCTTCATCATTCTTGCTATCAATTACACATCTACGATTATATATTAATCTTAGCAACTTTCACATTCGTTCTTCTTACTATCAATCTTCATCGTTCTACTATCGTTCTTCTTACTATCTGTACGCGACACAAAATCGCCGCGTACGTGGGGGAAAAGATTGGAATTATTGAAAAAAAGTGGACTGTATTTTGGTTCAGAAATGAAGGACGTTTCGACTCACCTTTTTGTGTCTTGGCGTCCCTCGAAGCGATATCACTTCACCAAACAACTGTTTCACTTGGTTGGCCACCAACGTTCGTTACTCCCGAAGTTTGGAGATGACGAAATTAGACGAAAATTATAAAATGTACAGTTAAAAAACGAGACGAAAAATTGGAGCCTTTAATACAAGCTTTGTCGAAACGAGAGAGGAATTGGAACTCAATCGAGGGTAGGATATTTTTCGATAGGGACCAATCAGTGTTGCCACATAAGAAAATAACAATATTCATTTGAATCGATTTCTGTGCCAACGTGACGTCACGAATATCGAACACTATCAATTACACAACTATGATTATATATTAATTTTAGCAACTTGTCACACTCTTTCCTGGTAAAATTAATTCCTCTCTTTTTCATCTTGACAAACATAATAAAAATAAACTGAACTTAAGGAAAACTGTGATTGTTATCTACAATTAGAAAAATAATAACTAAAATAAAACTACAGATATACTAATTATACTCCAAACACCTTGCGACGTAGAACTGGATTTCAAATTTAAAACTTCCAAAAAGATCCATCCGATATGCCGCCCGTCATGCTTGGGTGCCATCGGAACCGAGTTCCAGCTGTTCACCGACTAGCCAGAAGTAGAACAACAAGAATGTGAGTTCTTAAAATGTTTGGACTTAGCCACGTAAAAATAAAAATAACAAGCATATAAATATGATTAGCTCTGTGGTAGCATAGGTATACTGTGAAATTAAAACAAATAATTGTCAATTGACAAGAGATTACAATGACACGGGAATACTAAATTTAGCAAACTATTTTGCACATCCTTATACAAAAATGGTCTCTGACTCATAGAGAAAATCCATTACAAACTCCATAGATAATGGCGTGGCGTAACGTTAACTAGTCCGACACAATTAAGTACCTTATTTCAGTTGCTTAACCGGACAATTGAAATGCCACAACCCATCTAAAACTTATAAAAACATAGGAAAAAAGTGATACACACATATGAAGAACTCCACTTCAACTGAATCCACAACCCACACATTAGACAACCACTCCCACATACCTCAGTCTTAACTCACCTGAAGAAGGAAACGAATGTTTCCGAAACATGTAGTGTAACAATTCTCAAAAATAATAGTGGAAAAAACAAAGTTCAGTGTTTTATTTATAATAATTTAAAAAAAATGGATTTCCACAAAGTCTAACTTAATTATTATTAATTAATTCATTATTTGAAAACAGTCCGGATTTACTGACCATGATAGTAAGTTTGGGATGATCAGTATTGTATCCATGATGACTACAAACCATGGTTTCATCTCTCAATCCTACAGCTAATGCATGAGATGTGGTATTTACAACTACAGTCTTTTCATTATTATTTGAATTAAATGAGTGAGAAAGTCCATCATACAATAGGATATGTGGGGGTTGGTGTAGGTTGAATCGACCTCTTGTATGAGGTCGAGAAGCTACCCCCTGCGTTGCTGCTTCTTAGACTATAGGTCACCACCCGGTATTTATCGGAGTTCCGGGTTCTCCTGTATTGTCGCGGTCAGTTTCACAGAGTTTATTTGAAGTGTAAACAAAAGGTATAAAATGTAAGTACAACAATTAGAGTATA
>JADDOH010007088.1:0-12795 GCA_016648135.1 Agrypnia vestita
AAATACTTATTCTTCAGAAACCGACATGTAAAAGTCCTGACATTTTTACGGGTTCCAGCTAATATTTTATAAATACATTATTAATTTCACAATTACATAATGATAATACCTATATTTTATTTTGACCAAACTAGGTGGACGATATTTCTATAACGTACTGGTAAATGAATTCGAAAGATATTCTAATTAATATGAAAACATTGCTTTATGATTTCTTTCATATTGTCACGAGATGTTAGAATCAGAAAGAATTACACGCAATCGATGATTTTACAGCACTCTACACCTTTTACACTAAAATTGGAAGTTACTAAGAGGTTTTAGAATATTGGAAGTTGGAAGCGTCTAGATGAACACGGACAGATATAAATACAAGGAGCACCGCGATGCGCAATTAGTATTGTTTGACATTTGACCAACGCGTCATTACCAGCGACAAAACCGCAGCGAAAAACAGTGTAGCCATCGCGTTGTAAAATTGAATGGTAAATATTGGGTGAGGACCTACCGATGAATGAGAAGCCTTTTTAGTACGAACTTCAGTGATTTAAATAACATTCGAAATTTAACAGAATATTCGAGAAAGCGATCGATGCAATAGAAACGACATAATAAAACGCTGTCTTCGGATGAGTGATAGAGATAATTAGCCGAATCAAAAAATTGGATAATAATACATAAAACATTCTAGAAACATTTACTTACTATAAATTTAAGAACAGTGCTCCGATTAGTTTTTTGTCCAGTAACTTTGCGTAACAAATTAAAGTTTAATTATTTTAGCATTTCATTAGCACCCGCATCCACGTCCCGTGACAATATTTACAGGACAGATCTGATGAGCCGGAAAATATTAATTCTTGCTGTATAAAGTTGTTAAAATAAAATAAAATATAGGTAGTACCTATAACACTTTACGATTATAATAACCTTCCTTCAGCTTTCCGGGATATTTACTACTTTTATTGTCAGGGTTCGCGGATTGTGACAAAATAAGATGAATCTCAAAAATTTAATTTTGATCAATTTCAGCAGGTGACGTGGAGATTTTAAGATATTTGATATCAACTTGAGGTTGATAGGAGACCAAAACTCTAACCCGCGCATACGACTATGGCGATCCCGTGAAGTGAAGAGAAGAAAGAAGCTTAACCAATAAATATACCAACCGATGGTGTTTATTATTTATACTTTGTGCCTTTCTTATTATCTTACCTCACGTTACACTACACCTACATACATTGAACCCTGGAAGAATCGACTGGATATCTCGCTCATCACTTCCAATTCGACGCAAATTTGCCAAACGACTTTTGATTTGACAGAAAGAGTCGACCCATGCGCACAAACGTCACCCAGAACCATACCAAAATATTAAATGATAAACATTTATTTCCTTTTAACTGCAAACCAATTGACTAACTGATATTTGATGTACAGCAACTGTGAAGCGAGGTACGAGACAGCGAATCTCTTAGAGCTATCTCCAAAAAATCTCATGGGGCATAATTCTGTCTATAATTGCCTTGAGTCGAAAATCTCATACGTGCACGGTTACTTAAAGATTTTTATTATTAAAACATATTGCTATTTTCAAGCTTTTCTCAATTGAGCCTAGTTGTGAGTGTTGTTTTAGTCCGAAAATTTGTGAATTGAAATACGTATATGGTTGTTTGGGTAACAAAAAACCTAGAGAATTTAATTTATTAAGTGGGGATAAACATTGGATAGGTACCTACATTAAATTTTCATAGGATTTTGGCATGAAGAGATTATCCACAAAATTCGTGCCGAAGCTGTTAACAGTGGAGTAGCGTCGTCATGATAATGCACCGCTCATTCTTCGAATCGAATTCAGGCTGTCTTGGCCAAACACAGCATTCCTCCGGTTTCTTAGGCTTCCTACTCTCCCAACATGTGCGATTTTTAATACCCAAATAGAATCAAGATAATACATTATGCGGAACGCGACTGCCCAGCTGAACATCAATCCAAAAGGTGCATTCCAGAAGTGTTTCCAACAATGACGGGACCATTGGGATAAGTGTACTTTACTCTATTCTCCTTCAAATGACTATTTTGAAGGCGATAAGAGTAAGTACAGTTGCCGGCAAACTTCTTGAAATTCTTTGGCGTAGTGGGGGAATGCGCAGAAGACGAAATTTGGGTCTCGTTGGTGGAAAGGTAGATGCGCAAACTTCCCCCCACTACGCCGTACAATTTCAAGATGTTTGCCGGCTACTGTAATGTGTGTATGAATAAATAAATGGGTTTCAGCCGAACAAAAGTTTTTTTTAAGACATTGCTACCTATATAATTCTACTTATTCTACGATTTGTCTTTTTTATTTATTTATTACTTCAACAGGTCAAGAGGCCAATTACAGAAGCAAAACACATCACTAAACACCCAGGCTTGTGTAAATCACATAAATTATTGTGATCTTACCTTGAATCGAATGTAAGGGGTGTATTTCGAAAGGAAAGGCAGGCTCTTCTCTCCGGCTACGCTTTCCTTTTACTTCCTAGATGCATTTTGCCACGTCTTTCTGGTTATGATCTTAATAATCTCTACAGTTGGATTCGATTACTCGGTGTGACAAGCAAGGTTACTTACTCTCTTAACCCACACTCGGTGTGTGTTAAGAGGGCCGTCTTTTTTATAATAATAATGTTTAGAATACCTTGAATTAATTAGGTATCAATTTATGATAATGATACCTAATATACTCAATATTAATTTAAATAAATTTTCATACAACATTTTACAATTTTTATAATAGACAAATTTGACAATATTTTACCAAATTTAACTGTGAAATTACCAAATCTGTATATTAATACATGAAAAAACTTTTTCGATAACATTCCGAATTTAGATTTTTTTGTAGTAGGTATATATGTTGAAAGATTGTAATGATATAAAGCTTATAACTTAATTTTTTTACCTACCGTAATTTTAATTATGATTAAGAGTACTGTTATATATTATCCCGGCCCCATACTATTATTTTTTTTAGTTTGACGATGTGTAATCTCTGCTATGTACAATGATGTCAGCCTAGAGAGTAACAAAGTATCAGAGGAAGGTCGAGAGGGAGAAATTATGTCAATTTCGTTGTTGCGGATACAGTTGACTTCCCATCATTCACGCTCCACTGCTTTACCCACATTTATACTGCATGATGTGTGGTAGGTACATAGAAATCCTACTTATATTTTATTCATGCGGTCTTTACAGTGTAAAGACATCTGCATAGCTGACCATTTAATTTTACGTATAAACTAAAATGGAGTTATGCCATGTTATTTCCTTTAAATTAAACACATTTAAACTAACCTTGTGGGACGTATGTAGGCTACTAGGCAAAATGAAATAAATGCGTCAAGAGTGATAAGTTAGCTACCTTTCTGTGATCATTTACATATATTTTTCTTAAATTAAATACATGTACATGTCATTACAATGTTTCTTTATTCACCAGTATTCAAGGCTTTTGTTAAATAATACTAAACATTCATATCATAAAACTAAAAAAAACTGAACAGGCAGTTGCTTTAGAATAGATTTATCTAGTTAGAAAACTACCTTCAATTTAATATTTGTAAATTCCTTATGATAGTTTGGGGGTTAGAGATGATTAGGAGCCATTGTTTTTTCGGATCACCACCGTCATGCGACGAAAAAGTTCCAGAGGCGTAGAATATTTGATCATTTATTATCTCGATAAAACGAGTACAAAATATACATGAGTATGATTATAAAGACAATGATAGATACTCTAAGGGCCATAGCCTCCGGCCACCCGCCAGAGGTCTACGAAGGTCTGATATACTCGCCTAGGGCGTGTGCCTCTTTTTATATAATTTATGAACAAAGGAGTCTTCTATGTGAGTGTGGCCTAGATTTGTGGTTTTCTGCATTGTGGTATGAATTCCACTATTGTATTATATTGTATTATGTATTATATTATACTATTGTAAATAATAATAAATAAATTAAAAGATATGTTAATTTTGAAAATATCATTTTATTGTATTATAAATAATTTTGTTCTGAGACCGAGAAAGATTCCTGGACATGTTTAGTACGAATCATATTTTTTAAGGAGATCAATGTAGGGAAATGATTCAAATTAACGATTTTCGTTCCCTTGTTCTGGTTTAGACAAATGTATATGTAGGTACATATATGAATAAATATTGACAAGTAACGATATCTGCATATAGTTATTTGCGACATATACAATGCTTTACTATTGGATTGTTTAATTCATTTTTAAAACAATCAGACATTGTATAAAACCGCATCGGTTTGTTCATCAGGATGGACGCGTAATAACTTATCAATCAGGCGGGATAAGATTGACGGGGAGACAGCATTTTATTATTCATGGTAGGATTAAGCAATTATTTGAAAAATGGCTTAGTGACAAGACTATTTATTTATTTAATATTTATGGAAGACCAACAGCACAACAAAGAAGCATAGAAAACATTGATATAATATAGATGGCCAATTACAGGTCTCCACATTTAGAAATATGTTAGTAATGATAAATATTTATGAATTAAACTAAGGCATATTAAAAATTATATAGAAAGAAAGAATAAAAATTTAAACAAAAGAAAAAGAAACTTAATTATTAGCAGAAAAACATAGGCATGTTAAAAAATAATACAAAGAGAAAAAGAGATTTAATTATTAAGTAGGAAAAAAATTCTGCGCTCAAAATTTTTCTTAGAACTTAGGCAGGTTAAGAATTACATAAAAAGAAAGATAAAAAATTTAAACAAAAGAAAAAGAGACTTAATTATTAGCAGAAAAACATTGGCATGTTGAAAATAATACAAAAAGAATGAACAAGAGAAAAAGAGACATAATTATTACGTAGAAAAAAATTCAGCACTCAAAATTTTTCTTAATCTTGTGTGGCTGCACTCGAACAGATCAATATCCAATAATCTTATCAGTTTATTAAATGCATCGCATACCCTCAAGAAATATGAATTACGACGATAGTTGGATGAGGTAAAATCAATGTGAAAGACTGGGTTGTGTCTACGAGATCTACAGGGAACGTGGAATTTTAGTCTATTTAATAGTTCAATTTAATAGTTCAGGACAGTTGACGTCGCCTGATACAATTTTTAGTAGGTATATCAAATCACCTATTTCGCGACGTTTGTATAATGGTAGGATGTGATATTTTTTGCATGAATGAAAGTTGAGAAAGCGAATAATTTTTTTTTTTAATTTGTTCTAAGCGATTTACATAGATCATATACTGGGGGTTCCATACTCGAGTTTGCTTCTAACAAAAGTGCAGTAAAGTACTTTCAATATCTTAAAGATAAATCTTATACACACTTAAAATCTTTAGATAATCATATGATAAAACCTAAAGCTCTATAAGCCTTACTTATAATAGAATCGATATGTTCATCGTATAATAATTTTCTATCATTGATCACCCCTAAATCTCTGATGTAGCTGTTTCTAATTGTTCTCCTTTTAGTGTATAGTTAAATGATATTATATTATTTTTGCGTGTGAAAACTACACAAGAACATTTTGAGGGATTCAAGTCAAGTTTATTTAATTTACAATAATTATCTAACCGTAGCAAATCATCTTGTAGATTGAACGAATCGTAAATACTAGAAATTGGTTTAAAAATTTTCATATCGTCAGCAAAAATTAGGACATTAGAGTGACGAAAGCAATCGTGAATATCGGAAATGAAGATTATAAACAACAATGGCCCCAGCAGTGATCCCCAGGGTACTCCACTGGGAATTACAACCCAACTCGACATGTAATTGCTTACTACCACAGCATGTGATGAATCACCTGTTTCTATAGATTTTTTTTTTCATAAATGTCTAACCTCATTATGTTTAAACTATGTATATATAATTTTTTACATTTATACCCTTTATTTTTCTTTTACATTTAATCGTTTGTTGTATTTTAATCATGTATAAACCTGCTACTTTACACTTTTGCATATATACTTTTTTTTACATATATTTCTAACCTCATTACGTTTAAACTATGTATATATATACCTTTTTACAGTTATACCCTTTATTTTTCTTTTACATTTAATCGTTTGTTGTATTTTAATTATGTATAAACCTGCTACTTTACACTTTTTGCATATATACTTTTTTTTACATATATTTCTAACCTCATTATGTTTAGACTATGTATATATATACCTTTCTACATTTATACCCTTTATTTTTCTTTTACATTTAATCGTTTGTTGTATTTTAATTATGTATAAACCTGCTACTTTACACTTTTTGCATATATACCTTTTTTTTACATACATGTCTAACCTCATTATTTCTAAACTATGTATATATACTTTTTACATTTATACCCTTTATTTTTCTTTTACATTTAATCGTCTGTTGTATTTTAATTATGTATAAACCTGTTGTAAAAGGCTATTAAGCCGTGTAATTAATTAATAATAATAATAATAATAATAATAATAACTAATAATAATAATAATAATAATAATAATAATAATAATAATAATAATAATAATAATATTAAGAATAAAACTAAATCGGCGGACCCTAAAAGTAATATGTATTGACCTTATAAAGATGTAGACTAGTGGGGTTTTATTATAGAAGCAATCAATCCTTTAACAACAACAAGTGGACAAGTGGTTGCTTCATGGGTTTGTTAAAACTTCTAAATGGATGGAATCCTAGATTCAAAGCTTAATCCCGGTATTTCGGATAAATATAAGAATATGTAACATCGGAAAATAACGGGTAACGGGTTTTATGAAAAATATCGGTGCGTATAATCATTAGAGTATGATCATTAGAATTGGAGTCTAGTCTCGATGACCCGGGAAGTACGGATACGTAAGACGGAAATAAGGACTATGTTGCAGTATTATTAAGATATATAAATACTTACAATTGTCGAGCTAGAGTCTAATTCCGGTATCCCGAGGAATATAAATTCAAGGAAAAGAAAATAATGTCTAGTTTCGGTTTGATTAAGGTATATACACCGTATAGTTGCCAAGGCTGGATACTAAGCCCCAGCTATGGAAACTCATAAGCGCGTAATGGCAGGATCAAAGGTTAGGTCGCGAACTATAGTTAATTAGGGGCCTGTGAATCGTATGCGCGTGCAAGGCAAGTGTCCGCAATCCTTAGGTATAAAGTGAGGTACATAAAGTGAAACTACGATGCACTGGAATGGATATAATCGGCGGCAGATGGGTAAGTCATGTCATCCTCTTTCCGTTTTGAGATTATAACGATATATAAAGGTGGCGCACGATTAAGAAGAATGGTCTCGGGTTCGACACCCCAGACAGAGACGGAAGAAGCGCCGACAGTGAAAGCTAACCCCTGTACCGTAAACTTTACGTATGTTTTCCACAGGTGTTGTTTGCATGTTGCATCCGTACTGACCATAATAGGGGCGAATTAATTTGCCAAATAAACCTTCTCTGCATGTGTGTGAACTTCCAGGGATCGCGCGGCCCGTGTGCTCTACGCCAAACTTAATTATTCATTTCTATTTATTTATTTAATTGATGATTCATTAATTAATTAGGTATTTATTTGTCTAATCATATATATATATTTATTTATTTGTTTATTTATTTATTTCTCATTCAGCCATTTGTTTATTCGTCTATTTATAAATTATTTATTTAACTATTTATTTATTTAATTGATCGATTTAGTTAATTATATATTTATTTATTCATTTATTTGTTTGATTGACTGATTTATTAATTAATTAATAATATATTTATTTATTTATTCATTTGTTTAATTACTTATTAATTTATTAATTGATTAATTAATTCATTAATTAATTAATTTATTTATTTATCAATTTATTTATTAATATATTTATTTATTTACGTACGCATACGTCTGTGCATCGTCGGGGGGGGGGGGGATAGTCAGATCAGCATCATCATCATCATCATCATTAGCAGTGTCCCAGTTATATATAGTCAGGAGACGTTTCAATAGCATCATCATCATCACTATCATTAGCAGCGTCCCAGTTGTATGTAGTCAGGAGGCGTTTCGATAGTATCATCATCAGCATCATCATTAGCAGTGTCCCAGTTACATATAGTCAGGAGGCGTTTCGATAGTATCATCATCAACATCATCATTAGCGGTGTCCCAGTTATATATCGTCAGGAGACGTTTCGGTAGTATCATCAACATCATCATCATAGCAGTGTCCCAGTCGTATATCGTCAGGAGGTTTTCAATAGTATCATCATCATCATCATCATTAGCAGTGTCCCAGTTATATATAGTCAGGGGGCGTTTCGATAGCATCATCATCATCATCATCATCATTAGCGGTGTTTCAGCTGTATATCGTCAGGAGTCGTTACGATAGTATCATCATCATAATTAGCGGTGTTTCGGCTATATATAGTCAGGAGACGTTACGATAGTATCATCATCATCATCATCATCACTAGCGGTGGTTCAGCTATATATCGTCAGGAGGCGTTTCGATAGTATCATCAACATCATCATCATTAGCAGTGTACCAGTTATATATCGTCAGGAGACGTTCCAATAGTATCATCATCATCATCATCATTAGCGGTGTCCCAGTCATATATAGTCAGGAGGCGTTCCGATAGTATCATCATCATCATTAGCGGTGTCTCCGATATATATCGTCAGGAAACGTTACGATAGTATCATCATCATCATCATCATCATCACTAGCGGCGGTTCAGCTAAATATCATCAGGTGACGTTTCGATAGTGACAACATCATCTTCATCAGTGATGGCAGGGTTCCAGTTACACATCAGTCGGAGATAATTAGGCAGATCCCATCATCATCGATGGCAGGATTCTAGCTGTACACCATTTGGAGAAAATACACCGACATCCCTGGCCAGGGGCTAGGCATATCCCTACTGTCCAGATCCACCTTTCCATCTACTAATACGAGGGGTCATGGCCTCGTGAAACCACATGGCAACCAACCATTACAAGTATTTATTTATGTATTGTATATGTAAGTATATGTATGTATATTATATTTTATTAGTATGTATCTATTCGTACGTAGTGTATGAGGGGGCTCTTCACGGGTGGCACAACACCCGTGCGGATGTCTTCCCTCGTCTGGAATGGATTGAACGTATTGATGCATATCAGATTATAATAAGTACTACCTGGGAGGGTGGTTGCAGTCAACTGTAGTGTCGCGAATGGCCAATGGGCTGCAGTTGCTCACAGGCGAGGGTTGGGGAGCCTAGGAAACTCCCCTTCCCCACTCGCATATTTTTGACTTGACAGGTGGCCCGGGACCATCTTTACAGTAGCTTCAGTATATATACCGTAGTTTAACTTAGTTTAACCTGGAGGAGTTGGAATTCGGGGGGCAAACTGGCTCTGAGCCCGGGCGCCAGACACTGACGCGAGGGATGGTGCGGTACTTTGCACAGAAGAGGCCCAACATGAAAAGGCGCATCCAGGCTCAGGTCTACGTATCCGGAACTCGTGTCGGGAGAAGGAAGATGGGATCAGTCACCGATGAGCCTTTGGGTACGGAGGGGCCGAATTTAAAGCAACCACAGTTTCCGCGTACACATACATTTACACATTCCTTCTACAAACCCCTTATCCATAAGAACCCAACGTACCACTAGAATGAGACATAGGGCCAGATACAGGTAACGGAACTTAGGCCGGCTAGTAAATAAACGTAACAATGTAATTGATGTAAAAATAATGCAGAGTAAATATACAAGATCGTAAGGAATAAGCACAGCGAGATAACGGCGGAAGATAAAATTATTAATCAGCGAGGGCGTCGAAGACGGAATCATCCATAGGAGCGGCTACGAAGGACTCGAGGGCTTTCAGGGGATCTATGTACTCTATATGTGCATGCGCATGTGATAACGGCACGTTACTAACCTTTCCAGTGGATGGCGGTCGATCCCATACAGGTAGGACAATGGGAGATCGAGCGGAGAGGGCGTGGGAGCAGAGGGTCGCGCACTCTGGAGGCGCAGCTACACCAGATGCAGTGGTTTCAGTCCGTAGGAATGATAGGTAAATAATATAGGGCCACGGAACATAGTATGTTTAGCAATTGCACCGTAGGGCTTAATTGACGTGCTAGGTAGTTTTGTTTGCGTTTTCCATGAACATTCACGAACTTCATACCCCAGTATTTAATTTAAGAAAAGCTTGCGTTAGGGTTACCACTAAACCAATTCATCCCCTATAGTTCGAAACAAAAAATTACACAACGTGAACTGGGGAGGTCTTGAATAAAGCGAGGGTGTTTGGAAATACTACGTTAAAAGCCGTAGAGCCTTCACCCGACGTAGATAGATAGCTTGTTTGCCTCTAACAAGGCGTAAACTCGGTTAGGAGTAGGATCGAGCTGAAAGGCGAAGAAGAGGAGCCATCACAATGCCTATACTTCTAAATTTAGTTAAAATAATACAATGTATCCCGATGAAATAACCATTGGCCTAGAAAAAAGTTGACTTATCTATAAATAATACTTGAAACGAGATGTTTTCTTTATATTAATACAAAAAAATTAATAAACTATTTGTATTTGTATTATTTTTATAAAGTATTTGAGCAATATTTTTCATATACACTGCATATTTGAAGAATTGAAAAATTCAAATATTGAACGTTGAAAACAACAAACCTGTATGTAAATGGTAAAATGGGCGTTTTTTTTACTTAGTTATCTCGAAGTTTTTAAAACTTTTATTAAGTCAATCGCTAGGAACCTGAGGAAAACACAGCCACATCTCTGTATCACATTTTGTATTATGTTACCAAAATGCTAAAAAAATGACTGACAACGTACTCCAGCTTCCGTAGATTACCCAGGCATTTCACATAATGCCGGCTTTATTACGGACATATTACGAAATGCGAGATACATCATTTTGATAATTTAAGACAAGCAGCGTGTTGAAATTCCGCTATCGCTCATTTTGCGTAGAAAACCAAAAAAAATATTAAACTTCAGTTGTGAAGGATGTATCTTACAAACGGGCTCGGTGAAAATATGAAGCACCGCCCTTAGGAAAATATCCTCCACAAAAGAAAAAGTCCTCGAAAAGATTTTTGTAAATTGTCCCAACAAAAGAAGAGAAGATTCGAGGACGAGGCGTTCTCCTAACGAGACGCACTTTAAATTTTTGTCGAAGTTTTGCTAAAAAATTCTCGGGTTATAATTATTATTATTTTCCAAGCGCTGTCGAAATTTGTCGATTCGACAAAATGCATAATTTCTCTAAAATTTTTGGCCATTTTTTCATAAATTAAGCAGACTCGCAAAAATGTACAACGCCCTCGTCGAAAATGAAATAATTAATCATAATTTAAAAGGACTATTAAGATGTTTTCCTTTATTAAAAGGCTGGACAAAATCTGTCCATAATTAATTCGTTATTTTATTAATTTTTTATCCTTAAAGATAGAATTCACGGAATGACGCACATATAGATAATTTTCAGATATTTAATTGCGTTACTCAATATTATAATTTACTATTTATATATATTTATAATTTTCTATTTACGCATTTCAGATTTTTCTAATCTAACCCCAATTCCAAACCCGTCCCCCTTTTACAGCCATTCCAGTTTAAGTAATTTTCTTAAAAATTCACTCAATTAAGTTTAATTTTGTATTGTAAATATTTATTACACTACTTATTACTCATTCTACTAAATAACTCTATAAACAATTTAGATAATCGAAAATTATCATTTTAAATTAAAAACAAATAAAATGCTACAAGTGATTTTAATAAACTAAACATCGATTTTTTTATATAATATAACCCAAAATCACTTACGTTTTATGGTATTCAATTTTTTTTACCATGTCCCTCTCTCTACCAATCAGAAAAATAACAGATCAAACAACTAGACTACTAGTAACATAAAATGATTATGAAATTAAATATAGATTGTATTATTTGTATGTATCTACTTATATTTTATTAATTACACCTACATGTTTGATAAACCTTTCCATGTCAATCTACAATATTGCTGAATCAATTGAAAAAAAAAATGATTACGAAATGTTTGTAAACGTTTTGTTTGCACTAAATCTATACCCCTCACTCCAATATAAATATAATTTCACAGATATTTTACTAAATATATATTTGTTTTGTACTAAATCAATGTTTGTATTCATTGTTGTTTTGTATTGTCGTGGAGCGGTAAGAGACAAATAAAAAACACTAAAACATAATTTAAACTTTTATTTATTACGTAAAAAGCCATGACATGAATTGAATTATTCACTTTCTCTTATTATTATAATGTCTCAATTCACACTTTTTCACGCTGTTTTATTGCTTCCATCATTTTATAAAAAAATCCGTACAAAAAAATACGCACGTAAGTGGTTGCACACTGAATTGCCGCTTGATATTTATGTCACACGTTAAAACAATAAACTCGCTCCGCCATGCACGCGCCAGCCTTTATAGGTGACACCCCTTTCTAGATCTTTCGAGATTACTTTACTTTTCTAGAAATTTCAAGTGCCCGCGAGAATGCTTCAGTCGATTTCAGATTGCCCTAATGTATTTTGGAGGATTCCTGAGATTTCGAGACACTTCGATAATTCGTTATTCATCGGGATGCAAATTTATAAAATTTAGGTACCTTGCTGTCATTAATTTATAACATAGTATATATATAATATATATATATATATATATATATTTATTAGCATTCAGCCTTATTGGTGGGGG
>JADDOH010007089.1:0-33191 GCA_016648135.1 Agrypnia vestita
TATCATATTTTATTGTATCATGACGTGAACTTACTTCCTGATAGCATTGTGAATATTGTTTTTTTTTTCAAAAATCTATGTCATTTAAAGATTTCCCTATATTTTTGATCTAAGGGTGATGGTGTAATGTACCTATACCAACCATTATATAAATCAAAATTGTATAGGAATGATAAACATGGAATAAACATTTTAGTTTTGTAAACAGAAATGTAAATTCCAATATTAATATCAATTAGAGTCCCTACAACGACCCCGGTCTTATCATAAAGTAACTTTGACCCGGAGCCGCCCGATGTTCCATACTTATCATCCTAATTGTTTGGATTAGAATCCCATATAAGCAGAGTCTTGTCTCTAACTAGATGCATTATTGATCAGTCTTCACATAGATTCAGTAGAAGTAGATTGACTACGGGAGTGTTCACATCAATGTAATTGTGCTTTTATTAATTGTTGTAATTAATCCAAAATAAAAAGTAATCTCAACCATCGTGTTAGAGTATTATTTCTGTTAAATAAGACCCTTTGGAAGAGACGGAAGAGGGTCGTTTACAATTTTTAAAAATTGATAATTTTATTTGTATATATGTATCTACTTTTATAATAAACTAGCTGGTCGTACCCGGCGTTGCACGGGTTAAGGATTAAGTAAAAAAATAAGTTTGTGAGGGAAAACAAAGAGTCCGCTGTTCTCTAAAAAACAATGTTTCCATCTAATGTTAACCTAAGTTATTGTAACAACTGTAATACTTAGATATATGGTATTCGCAGACTTTTTTGTAGATATTAATGTCCTCTATAAAACTGCAGTACATTACTTTGCTCTATTGGCAATAATTTCCGCAGCGTACGCAATATAAGATTTTTTTTTCGTAATTTTTTCACACGTTGGGTTACATTATCGAAGTTTTCATACGGATCCCTAACATTTTTGAAAATATTCTATACCCTATGTTCATCACGGATAATGTAGAATTCTGAATGTGAAAGAATTTTTCAAATCTGTCCAGTAGTTTCGGAGCCTATTCAATTCAAACACACAATCAAATCTTTCCTCTTTATAATATTAGTATAGATAGTATAGATAAAAATAATAAATTTTAAAGGTAGATATATACAAATAAAATAATCAATATTTTTTTTTAATTTCAATCTAATCTATCTAATTTCAATGTTGCTCAATCAATTGAAAAAAAATAATAAAAATAAATAATGAGGTAGTTTTATGTTCATTTTGAAACAAACCATCGCGGGTCAGACGCCAATATTTCAATCGTCGAGGCGTCAAGATTACATCTATCACTATTGAATGTGAGCAAACTTGATGAAATGTTTACTATACAATAGCAATATTAAAAAAAAACACCACAAAAAGTTTAAAGATTTTTGAAAATAGGAATGAAATATATGTCTGTCAACAGTTCTAAAATATTTTTTCAATTGATTCAGCAACATTGTAGATTGACATTTAAAAAAAAATTGATTGCGTTATTTGTATAAATCTACCTATATTATTTGATTCATTACATCTACATGTTTCAGAAATACCTTTCCATCGTCAGGGTGTTATATAAATGTCGAAATATCAAAAGGATTAATGTCTTTTGTTATTCTAAATTATTTGAAAATTTGTTTTTAAATATTATTGCTGAAGTTCTTGATTACTCGCCATTATTGGAAATAATATTAGAATTGGGCTAGCAATTAAATTTAATTGATTATTAATAATATTTTGTTTACTATTACATGATTTACTAATTTCTAATGATTCTAAATTATTCAAGTTTAGAACAAAATTATTTATGTATAAAATAGAAAGTCCTAAATTTTTATCAAAACCGTGATCATTTTCTAATAAATGATTTGCGAATTCAGAAAAACCATGATTATTCAGACATCTCAAATGCTCTTTAACTCTTACATTGAAATTCTGACCGGTTTTTCCAATATAAAACGCTGTACAATCTTTACACGACAGTATATAAACAGCTGAATTGTTAAAAATATAATATATTATAAATATATTATCTTTATCTTTAGAATTTATGAGGAGTTTCCCTATATTATTATTTGTATAAAATGCAGGTCTAATATTTTTTTTAGTTCTAAAATATCTAATCTAACGCCTCTTTTGATTATATCTAAAAATTAATAAATGGCAATAGTTGAATTTTAAATGAATAAACAAAAGAGACCTTAGATAAAATCGTTTAGGAATTTTAATAAATCCCTTAATACCAAATCGTATATAATTAATTACTAATTAAGATTAACGAATTATCCGTTATTAAATTTCCCTTTTAAATGTCGACATCTCCCCCACTACTCAGACTACGCCCCCGCAAGACAACTGGTTTCACTTATATTTTATTTTACGGACTATCCGTACACCGTTGAAAAATCAAGTGAAACAATAATAATTAATAACGACCCTTGCGTGACGCAATTAGCCGCGCGCTGATTGCGTGTCACACTCTAATTATCAGAAATTGTCATTCCAGGAAGTTACGGACAGACATCTAAATAATTATGTTTAGATTAATTAGTGCGCATCTGTATTGATGAATATATAGTAGGTACTATCGAAACTTCTTGACGTTAAATTTCTCAAAATAGTTTATAAAAAGTGTTTATTACACGTTGAAACAAATATACATTTGTTAGATTCTTTAAAAGCAGTGTTTTTCGTGTTTGTGAAAGACATTCAACCAGACACCTACTAAGACCTAGTAAAATCACGTTAAAAATATCTATTTCGGAAGTGAAATAATTCACAATTCATTCATGCCAATTCCATCGTGGAATAGGGGTGATAGTTGGTCGCTGAATGGTAACGATGCAATAGTGAGTGACGTCACGTATGCATTATTGATTGCACGCAGATTGATTGATGCAGGAGTTCGAAACAATCGAAAGTAGAATTAATCATTGTGAATAAAAAAAATTAAATGAGCGAGCCTTACAGTGGTCACATATGATGTGTAAACATCTGACATCTCACAATTAAAAATATCAATTGAGCAGCGAGAGAAATTAACCTCAAAATTTAAAAAAGCTACAGCTAGACCGCAATCAAAAGAATGTGCGCAAAAAATATGTGTGTTGTTACGATGCAAAAAATGATCACAAAAGAAATTTTTCTAGTAAGTAAGTAACCTTTTTTAAACTAAAAAATAAATATTTATTTGGAACATCATATTGAGGCTTGTAATACGGGCTTTCCAAGCAACTTTCCCCCGCTTTCTTCTTACCGGACAAAGCTAGGGAATGGTCTTTTGATTGTGGTCGACCTATAATACCTATATATTTATTAATTAGTAAATACACGCATTTTTATTAAGAAATGTGTTTGGTCAATTATATATTTTTATTTATTTTCATAGTTGGCGGTAATGTGCCGCCATACACATTTACACATTGTATGAAAACTTTGAATAAATATTAAAAAATAATTACATAAATTTCATAAAATTTGAGAATGTAAATCATTAAGTATAGTTATTTTTTACATTAATGTAAAAAAAATTAAGTATTTATTGGATAGTTTCGAAGATTAAGCAAAAATATATCAAAGTTACAACATCCACACGCTTGACACCAGCCTCGCAATATATATACAAAATCAGAAGCATTGGTAGTGTGCGTCTTCGCTGCGATGGCAATTGCTGGACATTGATTTGTTTATAAACGATGATTTTTTTAATGAAATTAAATGAAATTGCGCGCGTCTTATTTCCTGTTACGCATTTCCGTCCTTTTTCACGAAATCACTGCAACAGATTGCAGGAAAGCGAGAGGAAAGATTTTACACATCAAAAGTCATTCATCGATAGTGCATGAAATATTGAAGAATCATACCATCCTATCAAAAACGGTGGCAAAACAACATTTTTTATTAGAGGAAACACATTCTTTCTGTGAAGTTGCAATTTCAGAACAAAGTTCTGTAAATTATTAAACAATTTTTATTAATCAATTAGAAAAGACATACAGAAAAAATCAAATTAACGAAAAAATATTTTAACTGTCACCGGGACTCAAACCACGGACCTAAAATTCTGTCCGGGAATGGCGCGTTATCCAATTTCAGATTAAATTCAATTTCAATTTAACTTACCAGACTGTCATTGCGAAATTGGATAACGCACCAATCCCGTATAGAATTGGAGGTTTGTGGTTCGAGTCCCGGTGACAGTTAACATATTTTTTCGTTAATTTGATTTTTTATGTATGTCTTTTCTAATTGATTAATAAAAATTGTTCAACATTTTTTAGATTAATTTGTCGATAGAAGCGATCGGCAGCTAAGTTCCACGAGATGAAACAATTTACTGATAAGTTAGAAAAATTTTAATGAAATTTTCCTAGAAGAATATATTTTCAATTTTCAGAAGCTTCACAAACATTGTCTTCAAAGCTCTCGAGACTGATTCATTCGAAATAATATTTTCATCTCGTCTCGACTGGACGCACGCCCCGCTAAAATTTGTTTACCAAGTAGATACCCCGGGCCAATTGAAAAATATTATTCGAGAACCAAAATATTCCTTAGTTCAAAAACATAATAAACCCAAGTGGGGGAATCTTTACCTCATAAAAATCACCCGAATAACAGCGTTTTAAAACCATTTTATAGAACGTATTCCGAATATGAAACAATACTCGCAAAGAACAAACAAGCGAACAAACATTTTACGGGTGTACAATGTTTCCGAAAACAAACAAATTCTTTACAACCTTCACACAAAGATGTCAGATAGCATCATACAACAGCCAAAATGTACCAACATTCGCTAACACTGCACGAAAAAAAATCACGTTCTGCCTTCACAAAAAAACCACCGTACCCTCTTACCCCGAAAAAGGTACAGTGGTTCCGAAACCAGTTGGTGTTACTAAAAATATAGTATTTTAAACCAACATTGTGTTTAATTTAATATAAAAATAATTGAGATAGAAAAATTAGGAGATACATATGTTTTTTTACAGAAAATCTAGATAAGTACAAGTAATGTGAAAGTATTGACTGCACGCCGCTGCTTTGTAGTAGCCTCTCCACTAATAAACTAGATGATTAACCGTATACCAAAATAGTACGGAGATAAGACAAAAAAAACGTGTGATTTTGATTAATATTATGCAATAATGCACGAGTGATTGATTAAGCAATATGCATGTTTGATGTAATCAAAGATAATTCAAAGTGCAAAAAATATTGAAAGCACAGATTGGTACTTAGGATTATATGAAATTATAGGTTGCATTGGGAGATTTAATGCAAAAAAGTGTCTAAAATTCATTTACCATTTAGACCTACTCTAACGTAAACAAGTGCTCAATTCAAATCCATACATTTCAATATTAACAGTTTCTTATTACATGCATTTGAGCCCATAATTATAATATTGGACTAAGTCATGTTTCTTTCCTTTTGAGATAATTAAAGGTTTGCATTTGAATTAATTAAAAAATATTTTTATATTAAGCAACTCAATGTTTTCAAATTTATATAATGTGCTAGATTTATAAGTCATTTTCACATATAAATTTTGCATGTAGCTTATAAGGAAGCAATAATTTAAGGTTGAAATCACTTATAATAAAAAATAAGTTTAACAATATTAAAACGTGATGTAATTATATTAATTACCTGAGTCATTCATCTAATGACATAATGGAAAATCAATCAAGGTTTGCAAGTACAACAGAGGTAAAAATACTGCAACACCGCGTCATGGAAGCTGACACGTGGCAAACTGACTTAGTCCACTATGAAAATAAACATAAGCTGAATACCGTTGAGCGTTGAAACAATGCACTGCGTATAGTAACTTCATATTTTTCACAATGTTAATTTTTGCATCGTATTACATTAGTTTAAAACAGTGTGACAAGAAATAATTCATAAACTCATTTTTTTCGATTTCTTGACTTAAACCACTTCCATAATTATGGGCTCATTTATCTGCAAGTCTTTCACTGAGCTTCGGCATTATCAAGATATTAAAACTTTTTTTTCGTAAAATAAAAAATGCATTAGCTTGTGTACATTAACCAACTCTATCTGTTCGTTCGGCACTCAAATTGTTATAGATGTACTGGAGAATACTGGAATTCTTCTATTGCTGGCTTCGCGCAGTGTTCCGTACACCAATGTCAGTACCAGGACTCCATTGGGCACTGTTCATCATGGTTAACAATGTCAGCTATCTTGGGACTATTTCTTCCATTCTCTGCGATATCTTTCTATCTTTTTCAGCCTTAGAAATCTAATGTACTTCCTGTTCGTAAGTACTCGTTTGAAAGTACTTTTTTTTGTATAGGTACGCAGGATTTAAACTTCCCAGCATTTTTTTATAATTAATTCGACAATCCTAATTAATAGTCCCGACTCACAACTACATCTCATCCCCATTCATACTCTTCGTGTATGCTCTCGAATGTTGAGATTATATATATAACAAGACCATCTTCTACTCTTAGTTTACTTATTCACACCAAGTCATTCGCGGACGTCCTCTATCTGTGGTGCCATCAACGCTTGCATATATATCATACATATCGTCATAATTTATCTCTTCACATTCATTCGTTCCAGGTCAGACTACCTAAGCGACCCTTTCTTTAATCCTGTCCAATAGCTAAAATCATCTTTACATTTATCTATCCATTTTTATTCCTTTTGTTATTGCTGCAGACTTAACGTCTACACTCTAGAATCAACAATCCTAATTTCGAATGTCAGTCTGTCTGTAACTCACTGGAATTAGGCTGGAATTATAACAACATGATGATGATGATGACTAGCCGCTAATAAGACCCGGACGCTCGATTATGGCACGTCCATAAACGCGTGGCCCAGGTTACATGCAAGGGTCATTATTAATTATTATTATATCCCGTGATTCATCACGGCCTTACGGTTAGTATAGGTTAGTATAGTATACAAGTAAAAAAATAACCTATAATGTCATAAATTCGACGTGAAAGTAAATATTTGCATATAGTGTATATTCCGAATCAAGTCCTACAAATTTTTTGGATAGGCTTTTTTTACTTTATCCTGAGATTCATTTAATTTCTTTTAAATGTCAAATAACTATATATTATAAATTTGCAATAAAGTTTTTGTTATATACATACATGTAAACATCGCTGTAGTATTTATTTATTATTAATTCATATTCTTTTTTACTCTAAGAATTTCAGCAGTAAAATTTATTATAATGATACAATGTATTGAATAATTTATAGACCAATTATTTATAGAGATCCACGGTATAACATAAAATATTAAAATCAAAGCAAAACAGAGAAGAACAATATCAATAAAAACCAAATAGATAGAGTAATTGTTAAAATATAGTAATCAAAATGGTACAAGAAAAAAGAAAACTTATGGAAAAGAAACCATTGCACGTAGAGATATAGGTATAAGGAATATATATATATATTTAAATTTTAGCAAACATATATAAATACAAAGTAATCCAGAAAGGACAAGAGCAAAACATTAAGAAAAAAATAAAGAAATAAAGATATAGGAAGTGGAGTGAGGTATCATCAGTGTTAGACTGCTACAACTCTATTTTTAAAAAGTGATAAAAGTTCATAAGCAAATAAATGTAAAACAGTTAAACGAACGAACGGTCGATAATAATGAAAACTTTTAAATTAAATATAGTCTGCAGTAAATAGGTAGACAGTAACAGTAAAGTTAATAACTGGTTTAACTTTTACGAAGCGAGAGAATGCTTCTACCATGAACATGCAACAATTAAAAAAACAATCTTACTGACAGAACTTCGTATTCACCGAAGGCTATCGCGCATATTAAAGCTGGTACGCTATATTCTTTTGCGATACGTTTTGCTCCAAGAGCAATGAACACAATTAAAATTATATGAATACTAAAAAGAAATTACAAAGTTAATCAAATATTCTTTGACTGCGAAAATTTTAACCTTTTTTTCATTAAAAACGGTGTGTTCAATTTATCCCGCGCCACTAAAAATATTTTACGTAAAATAAAATCCAAACTTCGCGTACGTAACAAAACAACGGATAGCGCGGTTGGACTGCTCTTGAAATGCTGGAAATGAAGTGAACTTTCTTTGATATTCATTTTATAACATTTCTAATAATCTTTTTAGGAAGTTTCATGATGTTGATAATAATATATATATATATATATATATATATATATATATATAACTAAATGAAATTAAAATATAGACCAAAAAATAAACCAGTTAAAAAAGTTTAATCTGCCAATAAAAGACTGAGAAATAGATTACTTAAGTTTGCGCATTTTAGCGCGGGACGACTGAGGCCTGTAGGACCTGTGACGTCATTTGACCTAGTCGAGATCTATACACTACACCAGCACCACATGCAGTATGTGAACACGAGCCGCGTCGTCTAGGTCAAGTGACGTCACACGCTGGATCGTTGCATGAAACGAGGCTCATAACTTTTTCGTTTGATATTCTAATGATTTTTTCACATTTTTGTTTCATTTTACTATTTTTTTTACAATTAGTCTATAAAAATGGAAACTTCTTCAATATTTTATATGAAATAATTATGTGAAAAAAAATTAAATAATTAACAAAATATACATATGTATTTATGTTAGTCAATAGGAAGGAATACGCAGTGCTGTTAAGAGCGTAGTCGATAGAAGAAAGAAAGGGTGTCTGGGATAGTTTTGTCTCGTGGAACGCATGGGAGAGAAAATGGTAAAGAGAACACATAAAGCGAAATATTAAGGAGGGGGAAAGTTTTTTTTTTAATATTTTGAATGAATGTATAACATCGCAAGAATATTATGTCAAAATTTCAAGTCAATCGGAGTAAAATTGACGAAGTTATAAACATTTGAGTGATGCTCAGACTGATTTTGACCTGCTCGGGCAGCTGAGGGACGCGCTATTGTATTGGAAGCGTTTTGAGACGAAAAGAAGCTCTAGATCTTCTTGATGAAAGATCTTTGCTGTATGGACCTGGCATCGCCGACTATGTGTAAGTATAAAATAATTGTCGAGTTTTATTTTGAATTTTATAGTGTGTGAAACTTTAAAGCTTTTTCTGAAACTTTTTGAAGTCCGTGTACGCCATAACTCAAAATCTAGACGTTTTGAAATCTTGCACTTCTTCAGGTAATTCACCAGGTAACAAAGTGAGCTTTTTTCTTTTTTTTATAATTATTTATTTTACAGTAACAGATTGGCCGATTTTTTTGGCTTCCAAGTGCTACGAAAAATTAAAAATTTAAAAAAAAATACCTCGTTACCGTTATCTCGAGAAACATTTTTCTTAACAATTGCATTTTGATTTGTTTGTTTCAGATGATTCTGTTGCGAGTTATGATGTACACCGCAAAACAACTTTTATTCGAGGCGCAATAATAAATAGTTTGCAATGAAAATTTTTAAAAATAATGCTTGAATAATGTATTATTAAATAAAAATTAAGTAAAAAAACTGTATCGCCAAAAGAATTCGTGAAAACATGCCTTTTTTCACCGAATTAACCTTCACGCTTGTAACGTATCTACAGTTTATTATATCATTGGATACAATATAGTTTTTTTTTCAAACTAAAACTACCCAATTCAATAGAGAAGTTTATTCCCTCGAATGTCGTATAACCTTTACCAAGTTGTTTCACTTTTGGTGCGCATATGGCAGTCCACAATTATCAGCTCTAGATACTTTCTTGATCTATACTTTTACAAATGAATTTACACACTTTCGTCCAAGTGATCTCATTTCTACCGAATTCAGTCTCGTTCACTCCTGCTCTGCCAGTTTCACGTTCCGTTTATACATCAATGTTGGTACCAAAACTCCATTGTTTACGGCTAGTCTTGCCTCGGTTGTTTCCATTAGAAATTGGTTTGCAAAAAATCTGAATTAAAAAAAAATAAAAATAAAACAATACTAGATTGTATACTCGTTTTACTGGATACGCTTTTATTACATGGTTTAACTTTGTGACAATACGAAATAATGTTTTAGCAAAAAAAAGTGAATTTTTAGTGGGCAAATTTAATTTATTCATCTTCTGTATCACCATGTACCGTTTATATCTGTGAATACTGTGGACTTTTCTCTCCCTTAGTAATAAAAATAAACATTTTCTGCGGATAAAATACGAAATCTGCGATTAACATAAATTTCAATATCCGAAGTGTGTAGGTCTCGACATGATATACGTGATTATTTTTTCTTACAACAACAACTTCACTAATGTAATCAAAACGTCCGCGAATCACAACTGTTTCTGTTACGAGCATTGTCTGCGGAAAGCCGACCCGACCTCACACTCCTGTTTATTGAATGTTGCCATAACTAGAACAAATATTAATGTTGAAATGCGCATAAATACGCGTTTCTTCTGCCAACAAAAATAATACATCAGATTCAAAGCCGGAGAAAAGACATGCCGCATAGTAATATGCCACTTAAGGGGTTACCGAAGAAATATTTTTATAATATATATTTTTTTTATATTTGTCTTCCTCTTCTCCAATCGGTTCCCCGGTTACTGAGGATCGAGTCATGACCTATGATTGTCCATGTCCTAAAGATTTCTGATGACTTGTGATAATGTGAAAATGACCTATCATCACCTTTCTCTGCAACTTGTAGTTTGGATAGCCAAAATATTTTAGTAAGCCCATTTTTGTGGTTTTTCATTTATATATTCTTAAAGTAGATAATACAATAATTTTTCTTCTTCTTCTTCTTATTTTATTAGATCCTTGATCTGTATCGACAGGTCAGTCCTGCTCTTGTGACGAGGACGTCCAGCTCTCTCTCTTTGGTGGTCTCCCTGGCGGTCGGCGCCTCTCTGGAATCCCGCGCATCACGGCTCTGGGAAGTTTTATCTGGTCCATTCTCTCGACATGGTCCCTCCAGAAACGCCTTCTCTGCCTGCTCCATCGTGCAATGTCTTGTATGTCGTTGGTTCTGTGGATTTCTGCACTGGGAACTCTGTCTATATAATAGTAATAATTTGTATATTTCCTAATATATGTTATACAGCATTAGATGTAAGTATTATAAATTTTTATTCAAAAGTATTTTTTAGTTTTCTCTTTAAAGTCATTATATTGTTTTCATCCCTAATATCTGTTAGTTTTATATATAATTTCATTCCACTGCACACGATAGAAGTTTGCGATCTTTTTTCTTTGTGTATGGTAATCTTATTTCATCTTTTCTTCTGGTACAGTGGTCATGTTCCAGTTGGTTTTTTTTATATGTCTTTATAATTAAAAGATGTTGTGGATCTATTTTCCCGTATTAAATCCCAATTTATGTTTAAGCATCACACGATATGGTACAAATATTTGCAGATCACTGTTCACATAGATCACAGATCACGTTTTGTTGGTTTTTTTATGCATTTTTTTCTTAAGCACAGATTTCTTCAAACACATAACTATTTATCGGGGGTAATGTTGTGGTCAATTAAGAGGTTAGTGAGGTATGAAATATCGCAAAGCTGAGCTATGAAAAAATTGATATAGCCAAGGTTGCTTGCTTGCTTGAATCTAAGAAAAATCTGATAAAGAACCCTGCATCTAAGAAAATTTAAAGTTCGACTTTAATTGCTGGAATTCTCAGAAACTCTTTGCAGTTTAACTTTGAAAAGAAAGAAACACGCTCGACAACTTGAGATGGGATATGGCGTTGTAAGCTCCCTGTATAATGGATAGCGAGACGACCGAACGTCTTTCTTACTTAGGAACTTTGTATTTAAGAAAGGCTCTTCACATCGCGCGGGAAAATAAATATATATTAAAAGCAACAATTTGCTAGAAGAGATATATATATATCAATATCCTTCCATATCAAGACCGACGAGTGAAAGATCGATAGCCAACAAGATGGATCGAGTAAGTCCAAAAATGACCACTGCACAGATGGCCCAGGATAGCGAAGAATGGACGTCAGAAGATCGCGTTGTAGAAGCGGATCAAAAGACCAAGAAGCTCAATCATGAGCACAACGTCCAGGAGAAAATGCTGAAGTAGGTTTTAATACTCAATGAAATTACGTTGTTTTGACTTTTTTGTAACGGTAGATATTTTCAAGTTGTGAAATTCAAAATTGGAAGTTAAAATAAAATGATTATGTCATGAGTATGATTTACTAAATCTTGCATGAATTACGACATTTAGGTTGTATGAAGGGATTATGATCCCGAAGGTTTATCAAATCCCGGGATATTCGAGATTGATCGAATAGGTACTCGTGTGTTCCAGAATTACCAAATGTGCTGGCGCGCTGTGTGCCGGTCCGGCCGCGCTCTACTGCACACAGGCGTGAGTGAAATAAATCGTGGCTCGAGTAGAGACGTCAATAGTCGTTGGATACGTTAGTGTATCCACGTCAGCAGGAATAGGTAATATTCCTATTAAATAAATTGTTATTATGTATAAATATAGAGTTGGCTGAATTTTTTATTGAGTTTTATGCAATGACATGGATTAAGGCCAAGTGTACATCCGTTGAATTGCAATTCGAAGTCAATACCTTGAAAAAATTATAACTGCTCGATAACTATTCCTCCCACAAAGCCCGGAAAGGCATTTTCTGTTGTGTCTTATCGTAAACTGAGAAGCAGTCTCGGCAAATCGAGTATCGAAAACATTCTCAGGCTGAGAATATATTTCTAAAAAATAAGATACTGAAACCTTGGTTAATTATTTTTAATACTAAATGTGCCTTTTAACATTATCTGAAAATAAGCATTATCTGAGTAAATTTGATGGTTTAAGATCGAAAATCGATATTTCCTATTTGGCAGTATGTGTAGGGACCGTTTTAATGTTTGATTAAGAATTTAAGATTGATTTGTTCAGCATTAGGTTCCTATCCTTAAAAAATGAGAAACAACTTATTGCTTAATTTTGATATTGTTTTTGTCAATAATATTTTTTTTGTTTATTAATAATCTAATTATTATTTTGTTTGACATATGGTTAAATAATTATATTTATAACCTACAAAAATATAATTTTGTTGGACAGTATATGAAGGTTACATATAAATTACGAACTCTGTAGAATTATAATTATAATAAAGATATAGGAGATTAAATTTTTGTACGATTAAAAATAAAAATATTTGCAACACAGGATGCTTTATTATAACATAAAAGTACTATGCTAATAATATTTCATTTATTTAGTTTAACGAGTGCAAAATTTAAATATGTAACTTGTATTGTACTTTGTACTTGTACTTGTACTCATATTTTCATTTTCATTCTGTTTGTCCAAAGTGATACAAATAAGTACATAGAATAAACTTTGTGTAGATGGTAGGAGGCAGAAAAACATTGACATTGAGTAAAAAAATGTAAAAACAGTCTAAAATAGCCGAAACGTATAAAAAAACTTAAAGTTACGAGAAAAAGTGGTGAATTTCGCCCGCATTGCCAGACGATTGGTTTATACTTTGTACACAGTTATTCCAAGATATAAACGCAATACGAGATTTTTAAATACAAAGATACCTATTATAAAAAGTTTACTTTATATATAAATCGTACTTTTTAAAGCGATGTTACAAGGTGAGTATATAAACGTGATAATGTTTATGTTAGAGCTACAGAAGAAAATTCTAAGACGCAATCATCTAATTACTAAGTCAATAATGCCTATCGCCCGCGTTCCGTCGACGGTTTGTAGGCTTTACATAACACACTTATATCAGATATTAATAATTTTTCAAAGGAAGCAAACACTTCGTGGTGATACATTATAATTTATATAAATAAAACTAACTTAATTAAACACCACATATATTTATTTTCAAATCCAACCAGGTTTCGCTACGACCGTAGCTTCTTCAGGGAGAATCTTAACTGCCTAAATATACAAAAATTAAGTGCTGAAATAAATTAGTGTGAAAGGTTAAAGTACGGAGTGCCAATAGTGGGGTAGGGGGTGGGATTTCTCAGGGAATATGACTATTAAAATACTACTATTAATATATTTTTTTATTAATATAAATATTCTCTGCGAAATCCCTGTTTATATTATGAAATAGAAATTATTGTATTACCTACTAAAAAAGGCAAAAGACCTCTCTTCGTGTACGAGTCTCTGATGGAGTCCCGAGTTTCCAGAATCTTTTCGGATCCAAAGATGACTATTAAGATTATTTCACATTCCAATATACAGGACCAACCTGCCGATGGCCATGTCTGTTGAAAGAGCTACCGCTATGCTGAACTATACCGCTTTGGACATTGGTCTGTTCCATAACTCTGAGAGGGTTTTCCGAAGCAGGATTCTCCTACATCTTTGATATGAATTATTTTATATGTTATAAGTTGATTAAAATGTTAAAACATTTACGAATTTAAATAAATTTTTGTAATGTATATGTTGTATACTAAATAAATTGAAATGAATACTGTAAAGCAATGTATGGCTATGTTGGTTTCCATTTAGTCTAAATAATTTAAATGCATTTATATTAAATATTTTATAAAGAATCGTATGTTTTGTTCGGTTATTGCAAGCAATAAGTTACGTATTTTATTTCGAGTTGAGTGCAGAATTATTGGATATGGTCCGATAGTAATTGCAATATATGAAACACAACGAAATAAAAAAAATCTAAAACGTTACCAAAATTTTATATGAAAACAGTATTCAAGAATGAAAATAATTTCATAACAATAAAGACGAATTAATATTTTGTTAGTAGATAATTTAATTATTTTTTACTGAATTTGTGCAATCAACTCTTTATTTCACCACGTGATACTGATATGAAACCAACCGGTTTCGGAAAAATCATTTTCTTTCAGCACCAGTTTTTGTTGCCCTAATGAAGGAAAAGAATTTCTCTGGACTGGTCAGTTTAATATTAAACTTGAGTGGGTACGAAGTCAATCACTAAAGTATAGAAATTAACAGATAATTTGCACAATAATTTAAAAAAACTACCTATAGCCTGTCAAAAATGACGTACTTTTACATGGTTCCTAAAGATTTAGTATTTATAAAAAAAAGAGTTTTTAAAAAAGAAGATACGGACAGCCAGACAACTAATTATTTTTGTGGGATATTGAATGCGAATCTGAGGCAAATGTGGACCAAAAATCTGCCACAATTGTCACGTTCGAGTTGAGAATTTTCATGATTCACGATCGTGTTCAAGTAGCATTTTCTCTACGAAGGCACGTCACTTGCTAGAAATATCTTATCAGGTTTATGTACACGAGTTGAATGGCATTATGCGCTTAAGTGCCCGGAGAAGACTAAACTAGTATTTGTAGAACACCAGTTTGACTCGGAAAAAACTGGGAATATTAAATATGGGAAAATTTTAACTATAAATAGTTTGTTTTAATTGTTTTAGTTTGTCAAACAGAACTGCCAAGTGATTAATAAAAAGTCAGACTTATTTACAATAAGAAATATACCAAGATTTGAATGAACACATACGCATACTTCTCATTATATAACATGATACCAAGTGACTTGGTTCTTATTAATTATATTAGTATTTTTATCTTACATTAATTTTAGAAAATATTCGTTAAATTCGGCGATAATAAATTAAACAACTTCATAATGAATTTGAACTGAAAAATAATAAGGCGGCCCTCGTAGCCCAGTCGGTATGACACTGGCCTCTCACACCGGGTTCGATTCCCGGTAAGGTCACAATTAATCCATGTGATTTACTCAAGCTTGTGTGTTTTGTGTTGTGTTTCGCTTCTGTAATTAGGCTTCTTTGCTTGTTGAAGCGTAAATAAATAAATAAATAAAGAAAGAATGAGCTAAAGCGTCATTTTAAATGCGATTGAAAGATTTGTGTTCGATTCGATGATTGGTTCAACGGTTAAAACTCTGCTATCATTCATTTTTACAATCAATCACTGTATAGATTTTAGTAATCACAATTTGAAATATCATAACATAAAATGAAAGCCTTATTTTTTAATGGAACTTTACAAGGAATACGATTAGGTGCGGCGTACATGGATAGGAAACGACTGAAATATATTTCCCGGGGGATCAGACTGATCGATATTCAATTTTCTCGAGAAATCCACGTATTACAGTACTTTAAAATAATATATGAAAATTGACTTTTTACGAATCAAATTATATTTTCCATGATTCTTAGTCTGGAGTGAGAGCCGTAATTAACTGATTAAACCGAATATTAAGCGGAGAAAAGTGATTTTAAAACAAGTTTTGTGCACACAAGAATTTGTTGCGAACTGCAGTCACCCGCTGTTTACTACACTGCACCACACGACACTGCACGCGGATGCACCGGCCTTGGCGGGCGCACGCGACTGAAACGTGCCGCGGCACAATGAGTATGTGAAAGAGACTCGGCCCGCAAGACACACAACCCCGCAAAGCGAAAAGAGCGGCGATACTAACGGAGCGCCAGTGCAGACTCGAGGCGGCCATCGCTGCATTTGGGCGGGAAGCCCGAGGAGCCAGGCGCGCTTCCAGGGAAGCGGAAGAGGGCCGCGGCGGAAGTCGAGACGGCGGATGTGCGGACGATGCGTGTGCGGGGAGAGGGCAACTGTCGCATTCGTATTTACACATTTATCACATCAACCCGCGGCGCTCTAATTGTACGAGTACTAATAGAAATCGCGGCACGGCTGATTTTTATTTATTTATATATTTATATACGGTGCGAAGTAGCATTAACCAAATTTTATTTTTTGCTTTATTTATTTATTTATTTCTATTTAATTTTAAGTATAAAATTTTGTTTGGACTGCGCCTGTCTCACTAGAAATATCTGTGTAGGTTCAAAACATAATAAATATATAATAAAGTGTTTAAAGTAACATAAGAAAATATATGAGGCGAGTGTTGCAAGCAACAGAAATAGAGGGCGTCCGCGAAAGACCTGGCACAACAAGTGTTTGAGGATGGCCCCGTTAAAATCCGCAACAACCGTAGAACTTGTATGAGAAGATGTATGAATGTGGCCGAAGCAAAAGTGGTGTGCCAGGATAGAGGAGTGTGGCGTTCAATCCTCTCTGCCTACCCCTGCGGGGAAACGGCGTGATGGTTAGTTAGTTAGTTAGTTAAGTAAAATAACAGAAAATATATCATATATATGAGGTTATATTGTGTTAGTGTGTTTATGCAAGTGTGCCTATTTTATCCCCTTGCTTCGGATCCACTGTTTTATTTTGTATTTTATATTAGGGTTGTTTTAATTCATCAAGCATGCAATTAAGTCATTTGGGTCCAAAATAGTTACAGCTCCGTTGTCCAAACGTGGTATGTAACCTTGGGATTTGTAGATTGAGTTTGTTTGACCGTGTGGTAATAATTGTTTGAGTTGGTTTAAACTGTGTATTTTTGTGTTTGTATGTGTATTTAAGAGTAGTATTCGCATAAATTTGTTTTATATCAAATACGTCGAATTTGTTGAATATTTCATCCGTCCCGGTTAAAATTGAGGTTTTGAGGATTACTTTTATAGCAATTTTTGAGTTGCAATAATTGGATTGAGTGCACTCATAGTTGCTCCTCCCCATGCAATTATGCCGTGTTCTATAATTGATTGGCAGATTGCGAAGTATATCATTTTTAGGAGTTTAATGCTAAGAAAGTATCTAATATTGCGCAGAAAAAAATGGCTTTTTTTATTTTGTTTGAGATGTGTTGTGTGTGGAGATTCCATTTGAGATGAGCATCGATTATAATACCTAGATATTTAATTTGATCAGTATGTTCAGTAGTGAACGCGTGAATACCTCAAACTTTGTTAAATGGAATTTATCATTAATTCGAATTTTTGATGTGTAACATTTTTCCTCTCGCTTTCCTGCGTATGCGTAAATGCGTAACAGGAAATAAGACGCGCGCAATTCCATTTAACCAATGAGCGCGCGCGGAGCACGCGCGATGGAAAAATATCATCGTTTATCGCAAGTCAATGTCCAGCTAGTGCCATCACAGCGAAGACGCACACTCCCAGCCAATGCTTCTAATTTTGTATATGTGTTGCAAGGCTGGTGTTAAGCGTGTGAATGTTATAACTTTGATATATTTAGGCTTATTACTTTCTTTCTTTTAACTCGTGACGTCTGCTTGCTTACCGGCTTGCCGTCGAAAAAACTTTGGATCGATTTTTTACCCTTTTCCCGTGATCCAATCGAGCTGAAACTTGGCAAATACACTCGTGGCGACGGTCAAGAAGATCTATCAAATTTTCGTTAAAAAAAATAAATTATTGTATTATTTCGGATTATTAGAAATTTTATTGGTTTTTTCAAATTGGAATCATTAGAAAAGTTTGATTACTAGCAACAGCGGCCCGATAACGTCGCTAAATATTTTCTAAATTTGAATTACTCCGTCGGTATTCATAATAGGTACTTCATTACGAATGTCCAAAATCTAAATTGACTGACAAATGTTTTTAGAATTTAATCTTCAAAGCATGAAGTGTCTTATCAAAGATCAAAACATCTGACATTTTAGAAATATATTAAATTACTGTAAGTTTAGTGTTATGTTATATGTTTTAATTCGTCTTTAATTGTTGTTATATTTTACAATGAAAGGGAGTATAATAAAAACTTGGTTTTTATGGGTTACTTTTTTATATCTTCGAAACTAACCAAATAAATACTTTTTTTTTTTTTACTTAATGTAAAAAATAACTACCCTTAATTATTTACATTCTCAAATTTTATGTAATTTATGTGATTACTATTAAAAATATTTTTTCGTTGATTTGATTCTTCTGTATGTCTTTTCTAATTGATTCAACCAAATTTCAATTATACTCGCATTTCTCACACTGAATAGAGTGCAATACGTATCTAAATGACATTAAAAATGCTGTCGCTGCTGTTTGTTACGAGTGGACATGTGATATTACGTATACGGTCAGATTTAATAAATTTCAAATCCGTCGATTCTATTAACGTCATCAGAAAGAATCAATAAAAAAAATTCATATCCCCTTGACCTACAAGCTTACTCTATATGTGTATATCTGACTCACACTGGTTTATCACGTGTACTATAGATATGATCTGTACACAATCTGTAAAACGAATGCCACATTATTCTAAAGATACAAATCATAGATTTTTTTATTAATATTGAAGTTTAAATAATATTTTACATATATGATACACATTATTTATTTTTGATGGATTTTTTTCAAATTTTTTACAGTCCCATGAAAGTATAAACTTGTATATGAAGCCATAGAATGTCACATATGTGATAGATATGTAACTTTTTTTTTAAATAATATATAATACATATATGCAAAGAAATATATAAATATTTAAAGATAATATTGCAATATTTAAAAATAAGCATGTTAAGGTTAAAATTACAAATCTCATCACTCAATTGTTCGATGATTTTAAGCACTTTTTGAACTTTGCATGGTGTCGTATAGTTGTAATATTCGCTGGTCGATTATTGAAATATTTGATTCCTAGGAATCTGTGGTGTTGCATGACTGTTTGTATAAAATGTATTAATAAATTTTTAAAATTGATAATGACGCATTCGCTCGTTTTGTTTGACAGTAAATAAGGGCGTCTATTACAGGAGGTACGTGAAATTCAATGAATTCTATTTCCAAGGAGTCATAATTATCGGAATAATACGCACTCAAATACCGGCTTGCCTCATCGCCTGCGAAAAAATTCTCGTGAAAAAAATTTTTTTGTTGTATGTACTTCTCTTAATTGTTATTGTAACTGTTAATTAATTAATTAATTATTACTTGTATTGATGCGCGAATGCAGCATCACTAACTTGTTCATAAATGACTCGTGTGTCAAATAATTCGATAAGAATCAAATGTTTACATAAATATATATTTACCGAATATACCGTGAATTTCCCATTAAATGCACACTTTCAGGAAATGACGATTTGTCTGTAAAACCATCAATGCAACCTAAAAACCTTTAATAAGAATAAGAGCGATATCGTTATTATAGACATACAAATCAACGATCTTAGTATATGCAACGTCTTCTGATTTGAGTTTTCTGGAATATTCTGCTGTGTTTTACGACCTTTCTAGCCGACGTTTCAGATCCCATCGCAGGGTCCGTATTCTAATTACGGAATATCCCAGAAAACTAAAACAAGAAGATTCTGAACGGCCGTGAAAACCTAAGAACGTTTTTAGTAAGTGCATGATTGTAAAAAAATGTGTTTTTAAGCGCGTTAATTCGATTTACGTTCATGCCATCGTAGGCAACACTAATGGCATGATTAAAGCCTTATTTAAGATGAATAACAAAGACCAAAATTGAAGATGAATAATTTTACCAAAAATTAATCCCTATGTTGAAAAAAAAAATCATTCTTGGATGAAAACTACATTAAAACATCAATCTGTGAAAGCGAAATGAAATTCCGCCCTTAAGCCCTGAGAAAAAATATTATAAATAAATCTATTTTAAATATCATGTTGCGTCATTCAACATCTTGTACACTTATGTATTATGTAAAAATTTAATTAAGTTATTAGTAAACATTTTGGTCCCATTACTTACAATTACCAGTACCAAAATAAACATTTATGGGCCATAATTATATTTTTTTTAGTTAAAAAATATATTACGACATTAGAAAGCAAAGCAAAACAATATAAAATTTATTTATAAATGAAGACAACAGAGTTAAATAATCACTGCATAATAATTCAAAATTGTTTCGATGTTGAAACTGAGCTCAACTTTGATTGCTTTTTATCGCTAATTAAAACTAATACGTAAGAGATTGAGATGAATTTATTCTAGTTTCGTTAAATTAATTGGATACATTAATTACGTAATTTGACACAAAAAACACACAGCCAGTGGCGTAAATGAAAAACATACAATTAATTCGCGAATTAAATAAAATTAATTGAATGTTTTTTAATTATCCGGTAGAAACATATTTTTTAATAAACGAGCATTCAATTTTCAATATAATGTTCAATATAATATTTGCTCAGAATAGTAATGGATAACATTCTATATAAATGTGATACAAATTACCTACTATCCATAACTTTATGAAATATATAATTAAATAAAAACTTATAATTTATGCGGTTGCCATTACTCAATATTTGGTTCCTTGATAATTAAATCAAATTAATTTCCTTTTTGCCGAAAACAATAAGGTTGGCATAGCGGGACAGTGCTCTAAGTAGAAAGATCCAAGTTCAAGACCCAACCTGCTACATTTTTTCGAATGATATAAAAATTTTAAAGCGTTAATTTTGTGGTTAGACGTAATTATAAATTTCAAAATAGTTCAAGAAGTTTTATAAATAACATTGATTTTATTTTTAAGATCGACTACTTTCGATACTACTGTATCTTCATTAGGGCAGACGTACAATAACTGTTATTGTGCGTCCTTCGTCCTGCGTTGAAGACAGTGGTGTAGAAACCGGCCGACGTAAAAAATAATCAATCTGATTTACACAAGTTTGATTTTTTAAATTAATTTAATACTTTATATCTTTCGATGTGACACATCAAATTTTATTTTTTAAATATCATAATTCAGCACGAGTGAATGAATGATATAACTTAATTTTACAGTATTGCTTAAACTTTTCTACTAACGCTTCCCATAAAACTATTGAAGTTAGATTGGGGCCGACGATGTCCAAAAGTACTTAAAACATTACGTATAATACGTATATCCAAGACAATGTTCTGTTGCGGTTACCAAATCTTTAGCGAACA
Organism: Agrypnia vestita; assembly: GCA_016648135.1. Lineage (NCBI taxonomy): Eukaryota > Metazoa > Arthropoda > Insecta > Trichoptera > Phryganeidae > Agrypnia > Agrypnia vestita. The sequence goes on from JADDOH010007089.1 coordinate 21,754, forward strand.
ATCCTAGAAACATTTTACTGTACATATAAAATAAATGTGTAGGTTAATATATTTTGCAAAATAACGAAAAAAAATCTTTTTGTGCCTTTTCAGGTCCCCCGACGTTGGCCATCACTTGTGCTAAAATCTAATGTTAATGTTGTCATGCTCATCACATCGATGGATCCTGCAATGGGATCCGAAACGTCGGCCAGAGAGTTCAGATGCACAATAATATCCCAGAAAACTACGGACAGAAAATTCTGAACGGCCGTGGAAACCTGAGAACATGTTTAATTTAACGATGTCTTTTTTCGAGCAATCCAAACTGAAGTATTAAAAACATTGATTTCTCAGGAAATCGGTCTTACAATAGTGGTAGAATGATAATTTATTTACAGATCTGAAGGCCATCGGATTAATCAGTGACTGAAAATTTAAAAATCTCCTTGAAGTTCTCTCTGAACAATAATTTCAGTATCACTCAATCAAAAATTCCAAAAATTTACTGATTTGAAGCTAGCGTGGTGAATGAAATTTTGAACGAATTACATTATTCTTTTGCGTTTTTCTCAAAACTACCTTGTTCAGACAGGTAAAGATGATATTTCAAAAAAGTATTAGGCCGATATTGTTAAAATTATTAACACATTTTATTAATAATATTTTCTACGATGTATTATTAATAAAATAATGTGCCGCATGCTATTTTAACTTCGATTTTTTTAGGGAAAAAATGTTTTTATTTTCTTATTGATCTGATTTGAACAATGTGATTTTTAATTTTTTGTTCGATACGCTACATTAAAGTCATTTCATTTCCCCGGCGGAATAATTATATCCACCAACTGCGAGTCACGGAGAAAGAATAATATAATATTAAACAATGTGCGCTTAAAAGGTGATAATAACATGTCAAAAAAAAAAATTATTAACTTGAATGTATTTTTATCGCTAAAGGATAATTTTTTTTAAAAAATCACGCTAATTAAGTCATATTTATGTAAAATAAAAACCTCTGTAAATTTACAAACTAACCAAAGCATAAAGGTTTTGCATGCAAAGCCACTAGCGGATACGAATCCACAACCTGAAACGCTAAACGCCGTGGTACAGACAAGAGCCTCCAATCCGAATATTCGAACCTAGAATATATTTGACTGTTTTTAAGTATTCGTTATTGGAAAAAGTATTCGTAAAGTATGCGCTCATATGTATATTATAAGATTTTTAATATTTTTCTAAACGAAACAAAGGTTTACGAACCCTGGAGGTCATATTCAAGCATTTTCAGATATATGATTTTTTTCTCGGAGTCGGACATCAAAGATGTAAACGCCGTAACTTGACGGACATCATTTGCATTTGCCGTTTTTTAAGTCTTATGCTTTATTGTTATGACCACAAGCACTTACGGTTAACACACTTTATTTTATCAACGATGTAGTCCGTTTTCTATTATTATTTAGTATTAAGTTTGCATAAATACTTGAGCCGACAAACAAGAAGTTATATACAAATACAAAATAATTTTTAAAAAACTTGCACGTGGGGTATGAGATATGAAGCAATATAAACATATCTAAAATTTTGTCAGTTATCGAGAGAATACCGACTCTTCTGTATCTAATTTTTATTGTTTTTATATATATGTATATTTACAAAATTGAAATTTTCTTGTTTTTTTTTTAAATTCAATATATTTTTTGTTGTTTTTTTATAACATCAATCATCATCATCATTCTTGGCACTACAACCCTTGGTGGGTCTTGACCTCCTCCATAATTTTCCTCCACTCATCTCGGTCTAGTGCCAGATGGGTGGATTTAAAAAAAAAATTAAAATAAATAAATTCTTTACAATTATTGTTTTTTTTAATATATAGAATCTAATTCCATTCTTAAAAATTTTACGAATATATTCGAATATTCGAATATATTATCATTAACTATTCGATATTCGAATAGTTGGAATCACGGATATTTGGAGGCTCTAGAACAGACTTACAAACACTATAAAATACGACGAAAGCAAGTCGCCTGACCTAACTTTCAAATTGCTTTAATAATATTTATTTAATGATAATAATTAATAATATTTTATAGAGGGGATCTATGGGGTGATACAAAATTAGATACAATTAGAGAGTTGAAAATTTAATAGCCACAGCGGAGATTTAATTACAAAATTGGGTAAGTACTCACTTTGATCGCTCGAAAACACTTAGAAGATCTGTTAGTAATAGCTGTTACTTGTGTTCAGGCTCTCAAACACATTATACGTATAATTAAATAAACGTTGGTTTTCACTGCTCAATTATTCAATAAGAAGTAAAGAGACTCAATAACAGATTCTATTTAATTATTGAACTAAGAAATATCTTATGTTGTACACAAAACCGTTTCGTTTTCTCGAAAATGTATCGTGTAATGAAAATGTAATAAATTAATTAAATGTAGTTATCTTAAGGATGGATATTCACAGCAAGTACATATTTAGGCGTATTTTTTCTAAAATGTGGGTTTTTATTATACATATTATTTATTTATAGTTAAATATAAGTGCTAAACCACAATTTTTTTAGGACGATAGCTTAAATAGAACCTGTGTTCTTGTATAAACGTAATAAACTGAACATTATTTACAATAATTAAGAAAATAAACAGCATTAATCGACAGGCCGCGGCCAAAATATTCATTTTCAGTGTCTTAGAAAAACCAATAGATTCTAAATGTTTATATATTTTCTTAGGAGTATAAAATTTACATTACAGTGATTAATTCGTACTAAAATGATAAAGAAATGTCGATTATAAATAAAGTTAAATTTTCTTAAATTTTCAAGTAATTATTACGTTTTTTGTTGATTTTAAAACGCTTTTTATTCACATAAAGAGATGAATTTAAACAATACATTCCATTTACTCCCGTTGAGGCTTTACTCATTAATTAAAGTCTTATTTTTATTAAAAACACGTTAATTATTATTTAAAAAATTATTTTTAATTAATAATTAAAAATAAAATCCCAAAGTATGTGATGCCAATAAATAACGTCGTTATTATATCAGAATGTCGTTGGCAGCGGCGAGAGACGGACATGTAATAAGGTTTTTAAACTAGTTTTATATGCATTTTTTGTTTATGCCTATATTTGCATTTTCGAGTGAGCAATTTGCAATTTCTATGACATTATTCGATTTGGTGATCTTGGAGATCTCGCGGACTTCGCACTTTAGTATTGTGAATTTTGTATACAATTATAAGTCAAATTAATGGATTACGCTGCCTTGGAATTTTCAAAAAAAAAAATTTTTTTAGCTAATTAAATCATTTATACTTTTAAGTATATTTGAAACGTTAAATTATTCAAAAATTCCCAATATTAGTGAAGTTATAGTAATTAACAGTGAGCGCCAATCAGATTTGGCCAAAGCAAACATAAGGCGATCGTCCGGCAAATTTAACAATTTTTCTCCATATCTTCTCTTGCGTTTTTTCATCATATTTTTGTGTGGAAATATATAATTTTATAATTTATTTATCAGGTTACATATATTTTAAATACGGCATGTATGTGATAAAATGTGATAAAAAACGCAAGAGAAGATATGAGAAAAAGTGGTGAAACTTACTCACTCACGATTGCCTTAAGAGCTCAACAGGAGACTAAAGAGGCCAGAAAATTGGAAAGAGCAGCTCAAAAGGAATCAGTGGACATCAAAGCAAAAAAAATTCTTTTTTTAAAACAGCTGTCATTTCTACAAAAAAATTAAAAAATTATTCTCTACATCACACGATAACTATTACCCTTCTAAATAAGAATAAAAAGTGATTTTGTGTTTTCGATATTCTCTAGCAGAGAAATCATGTACACCATTAGCGAGGATTTTTAATACAGGGCTCTACTTGTTGGCTCATATCTCCGCCATTTTTAATTATTTTCAATTTTTAACATTATAAATTATTCATAAACACACTATGTATGTGTGTAAAATAAAGATTATTTTATTACGTTTAATGACTGCGTTAATTTTTTTTTATAAAAACAATTATGTCTTTATGGCGTAACCCCTTAAAGACATAATTTTTAAATTTAAAAAAACAGTGGAAGAAAAATTGTTGTTTTTTTATACAATACGTATTATTGTAGTAATATTTATCTCTTCTTAAATTGTAAATAGAAAAAACTTAGAATTCTTTTAAATCCACGAGTATTTTAACGTTTCATTTCATTTCATTTTTCAAAACGACACGTCATTTTTCGACTATAATAATAAATGAAATGATTTAAAAATAGTTGCAGAAACGTGACTTTAAATTCAACACAGAAAATAATAAAAAGTGAACTCACACAAACGAGCATTTTGACATATGCAGTTGATTGCTCGGCTGTCATGGTCATCTACGTCAATTGATGGCGAATCGACAATAAAAAAATCTCTCACTCTCATGGTGTTTCACCCTAGCAATATATACGTCAAATTGAACACACTTGAATTTTTATTATACGATATTGTATAGAATCGAAGTTTCAAGTTCGCATTGAATGAGCACGATCTTATCATAGTTTACCTCGAGTTTCAAGGTTTATATCCATGTTGATGTTCAGGTTCACGGCAATGTTCATGTACAGCCTCAAGGGTATTACTATTCTGTCATGTTAATAAAAAAAATAATAACATACTCACATCATAGGTGGAGTATATAAGAAAGGCAAGAGAAGAGAAATATAAGGCACACGTATATGTATGTGTACTTTCTTCTTCTCCATTATTCTTAAGTGTTAACGAATATTCGAGAGCCGGTCCAAAGGTATTAAAAAGCCCGAGGGTATTATTGACCTTTAGTTGAGAACCCTTATCGCAAGCAAGCAAATGAGTGAATTGATGGTATCAGCATTATTTATTTCATCTAAACTTTAATTTTCAACAAAATGAATATTAGAAACGGCAAAATTCATAAACGTGAAGAGCTCTGGTTAAATTAAATTAATGGGTAAAACTACCCTTAAAACGAAATATGAAAACTTGGGATGCGAGGGCCGTGCAGCCCTCGCACTGAAGGGGGTAATAAAATATTTAAGAAACTTCAATATTTTATAGCGTCAGAAATTCTCAAAACATAGATACTTCAATTATTTATAATTAGCGAGATAAGTGCCTGCGGGTAAGTCGCGAAGGGCTTCTGAGGTAAGCTTGTGCAGAGTTAAAAATTGTGGAACAGCTAAATAATTATTTATTCATACATCTTCGTGTAGTCGTTCGAAATTATTCAGTTTCCCAACTTAATAAAATCTTACAAATTTTAACGTTATGTTTTATGTTAATGTAATAACATTATTAGGCAAATACAAACTCTTCTTCATCATACTCGTATTACTCCCCGAATGGCATGCTTACCTACTTAGACTTTTGACTTCGAAGTTGGTCTACTGTTATATTTTTTGATACTCTTTGCCTAGTACCTGAGTCCTAAGTCCACGCTATTCATCAGTCATATTACGAAGTCTGCGACGGGCGTTTGCGCTGGAATTTTATTTATTCATAAAAATAATAAAACAGTGCCATAAAACAACAAGGTTAAAAGCGATAACGTCAAAATATTCAGTAAAAAATTTGACACTGCCAGAATGAAAGAAAATCAGCAAAGTAGGTCGTAAGCCCTTAAACACCCAAAGACTCGCATACCTACTTTCCCATGTAAATAGCTTCGTCTCTGTGAGAAATCTATGATATAACTTGTGTTTGATCTTTATGAATGGAACCACATGTCATTTGAACATCACCTTATCCTACACCTTTTCATACTGCACGCTTGACAAAAGTCTTATTCATATGACTTTAACACAATACTGTTTGACATTCAAATTTTAACTGCTTGGTTGTGCTGATCTGTGGGGATCTTTATGTGTACGAGACCGTGCAATCCTTCAGATAAGGAACAAAGTACACAGTGAGACGTAGCGCCCTTCTGATCAGGGAGAAACCAGTCCATCTACCTGGATCAGGAGGAAAATAATGTGAGAGCGCGTCCTTTCCCTGCTCCAGATCCCTCCATAAACCTGGATCAAACCCTATTTCCCAACAACTTGTCCCTTCCACAATCCGTGTTCAAACATCTTGACTAAGAAATATAATTGTGAAAATCCCAGGACCCAGGAAGCGTATGGTTTAGTTCGATCCACTCTAAGCTCTGAGTATATAGATCCAGATTTATACACACTGCTAGAGCAATTTCATCGCTTCGGATAACATGTGGATTTCGGTGAAGGAAAATTAGCTGAGAGATGAACTGAACATTTATTATTTATTATTTGCTTTGTTGTATTTTACATAATATGTACCATCAAGGCATTTATGTTGTGAACCACTTAACATCATTTTTAAATTAAGTTTAACTGCAGTTTGCTGTGTCAGCCTTTGGCATCCTAGACCAAAAGTAGGTCTTGCACGCGCGCAGGCGGCCGGAAACTTCCAACAACTCAGCAATAAAGTTTGGTATCGCATTACCGCCCAGACGAAACAACAACCAAAATCGCTTAGCGGCAGAATAGTCGGATTCCAATCAGATCCGATAATTGATATCATAGAGGATATGCCGCGGAAACACGTCATTAGGTTCATGTTGATAGAATAATCGGCTGAGGAGGCGCGCGGTGGGGTCTAGTTTCAAGGGGATCGTGTTACCTTTGTATCGCAGTATAATTGCGGAAACATTACAGAAAAGACACATTGTGATAATCAGCATCTTCTGTAAATGAATATGGATAAGACGAAGGTCTGTGAAGTTTCATGAGTTTAATACATATGTAAGTACAACAAAGGATAAAAGCACGATAGACGCTAAGGGCATGTGAATGATTTGACCAAACTGTGTGTTTCTTCGGCGATCCTTCGTTGTAAAGATAACATCTGCCGAGGTTGTACGTACATATTATGGCTGTCGGGAAAGTTCTGTTGTATTTCAGAAATACCTAGGACGAAGTATTTAAAAAAAATTGATGAAGTTTGCCATAGTCGAATGATAGTTGCCGCTCTCAATTGCAATCTCCATGATTTTGTTAGATGTTTATTTATTCTTCAACAAAATTCAATATTTATTCTTCAACTGCAAAATGTCATCGGATACGGCCGTCCAGATCTTCTTCTAGGCTATTTTTGGAAAGAAATTTGCTAAAAAGTCAGATCGGTTGCAAATTCAATCAATGCATCGTTGTCTCGCTGGAATTCATCAGAGATACAGTGTCTAAAATTGAGCAAAAGCATCAACTAATAGGTGTACCCATAAGTAATTAATAATTTTTGGTGTGGAATGTTTGCTTCAGTCAAGCTCAGTAAAGTGAACGTGTAAAGACGTGTTTTATATGCAATATTATAATCCGTGGTCTTGTGACTTGTGACAATTAAAATTATTATTTTTTATTACTCTGTTACTAACTGAAGAACATTTACGTCATTGCATGCTGTTTCATTTTCTATCGGGTGTTAATGCAATGGTTGCAACAAAGAAAATTTGTGATGTGTATGGAGACGTATTGAAAGTAAATAAGTGCCAACGTTGGTTTAGAAAATACGCAGCCAGGTGCAGTACCTTGATTTGAATCGAACATAAATCGTGGTCATAGTTCTCGATTATACACAATGGATCAAGGCAAAAGGAAGCGACAAAAATATTACACAGTTAACACATATACTGTGTTAATAATATGTTAACATTTAATTGAAAAAAATGACTTTTCAATTCGAAAATCAAAACTGACAAAGTTTTGTCATCACGCATCCACGCCACTCCGCTAAAGTTAAAAATACGTAACTACTGCAAAATTGTAATCACATAAATAAATTATGAAATGATCAATGAATGTATAAAGCAACGCAGTGTAATTGAAGTTATTTCTAACCACTGCGACATCTATGAACAGTTTAATATATTCCTTTCCAGTTTTATGCAGAGTTATTTGGACATTAATAACCTCGCAGGACTATATTGCTGATTTAATTGATTTAATTATGAGTCAAAAATGTTCAAGCAACCGTGACCAATATCAATAGTTATGGAGATATACGACATCTAAGTTTGAATTTTTTTTTTAATATTTCTGACTTTTTTTGTAAAAAATATTTTGTTTGAATGTCATCACAGTGACTTATACCGACTATGAAAAATTCTTTCCTTTTAATGGAAGTCAAATACAATAATAACAATCTTCCAATTCCCATTATAAAACATTCCAAATGGAATTTCCGCAGGGTTTTTATTTTTTAATTATTTTTTTATTTATTATTTATAACATATTTTACAATTAACAAAGATCCTGCTAACTATGAGTTAGTTATCGGCAGGTTTCTTCTAGTACTAATGAATATACATTACCATTTAGTAACAGAATTTATAAAATTTATTTATTTGGCTTACATAAGAATTTATAAAATTATATAAAAATAGCTAGGATGCAGAGAGAATTTATAAAAATTATATAAAAATAGTTAGGATGCAGACGGTTCACTATTGTTCATAATAAACTCCCTGCATGCCACTTTTACCTTGGCATATGAATCCAACCCAACAAGTCGGAGGGCATACCGTTGAAAACCGTTGGTATTTTCACTTGTAATGTTCTTTCTCCATAATAATTGTTGCATCTCGGTACAATATATCTTCCAAGTGATATTTGTCTCGTATTATACGTATTCATTACAAGTGTTTTATGGTCATCATTATAGTAGTCACTCAGTATGAGCCTGTATTTAATTAACTTATTAATATTCATTGACTTTATTTCCGAAAAAATATCTTTACCTTTGTTTTTTATATACTTTACTGTACTATTAGGTAAAATGTATTTAATTATTTTCTTTTGTAGGTTAAGTATTTGTTTTATACTTGTTTGAAATGTATTTCCCCATACCAAAATACCGTAGAGAATTATTGGTTCTATGATGGCTACGTACATTGTTTTCAGTGTTTCAAAAGGAATAATATTTTTAATGATATAAATTTTTGATTGTATTGACCTTAGTTTATTACATATTTTTTGTATATGTGGTTGCCAGTTAAATTGCTCATCTATCATGATGCTCAGGTATTTTTCACTCCGACTTGATTGCATTTTTTTACATCTGCATTCTTTGTAATATCAATCTAAACATTCATAATTATGTGATATTAACTGAACAGCTGTTTTTTGATATGTGGTGATGAAATGTGTATTAATTTAGTTTTATTTTCATTAATGACTAAGCTGTTGTCATGTGACCATTTTAGCACATTGTCGTAGTCCTCTTTTAGGTTTTGTTATAAAGTTTATTTTTCTTTACTGTGTTATGTGGGTTATTTACGTAGATCAGATAAGTCAAAGGTCCTAGGACTGATCCTTGCGCTATTCCTTGTTCCATGGTTTTCCCTTCTCCCATCTTTCCATCGATTTTAACAAAGAATTTCCTCTTTCTGATGAAGTCTTCAAGAACATTTTTAATTGGGCCTCTTATACCTGTTTGTTCTAGACGTTCTACTAGTTTATTATGATCCAGTGTGTCGAAGGCTTTGGCATAATTAATGAATACCACGAGTACTTGTTTTTTTTTCATTTAGTTGTCCATTTATGTAGTTTGTGAAGTCCATTAGTAATGTTTGTGTGCCCTTGCCTTTTTGAAAACCATGTTGTTTGTTGTATATAATGTGGTTTTTTTCCAGAAATTTAGTTAGATATTTTCCAATATATTTTTCAATTATTTTCTCTATTATTGAGAGAATGGATATGGGTCTATAAGTCTTTGTGGGAGCCATTTTTATAATTTTATTATATATATATATATATATGTATCGGACAGGTAGAATTATGACGACGGGATGATGATGATGATGATGACCCGTCTGATATGACGATGTGATGATGATGATGACCCGTCTGAAGTCATGAATGTTAGCCCTTACGGAGGGCTCAGGTCCGTTGTATGGGCCCACCTCGCCTCCAAGCGGATAGTCGGCGCGGGCACTGAGCCGGCGATATGTGACATCTCCGACGGAGGGCGTTGGAAAAATTCCACGAAGAAATTACATTTTTGGTCTTATCTTGTAAAGTGTTGAAATATTTGAAATACTTAAGAAAATGAAATATTTAAGTTTGATGAAATATTTAATGAAATATTTAAGAATTAGATAAGACATTTGTAAATGTAATACTGAATAAAATTGATGTTTCGTGGTCTTGATATACAGGGAAAGCTCGCGCGATGGGAATAAAATCATTTTTAAATCGCGCGGAGCGCCGCGGACTATCATAGAATGGCCGCTATTTTGATGGAATTTATGTAAATGTCCTGCCTCGAAGAGGCGAGGAAGTAAAAATACATAAGTATTTAAATGTGCCAAATGAGTCCTTTGTGTGGTATTGTAAAGTAGAAATTAAAATAAAAAATGTTTAAATTGAGAGTAAAATATCTCGCGTGGGCCCTTGACCGCGCCGCCTGTAGGCGCGGGTAGTGGAAAAAACCCGGCGCCATAGTAGCGCCGTGCGTCTGGAATCGAGGGCCAAAGCGAATATTTTTGAACTCTGATTACGGACGTTACAGACATCCTAGCGAGCTGAAACATTTTTTATTGTGTTCCTCGTGTGAACATCTATGGGAATGATATGTTTTTGCTTATCTGAAAGTTAGCTACTGCGCTTTGTTTGAGGTGACACACTTTGTCTGCCTATTACGCAATTAATATCTATCCGACATACTTGAAAATATCACCAAAGGATGCGCTTGGTTGAGATCTATCGAATGGTATAACTTAGAATCTCGTAAAATCATGTTTACTATTTTTAACCGAATTAAATGTAAATTAATTCTTGAAAATGCCGCGGTAAATCGGCATATTTTGTTGAATAACTAGGTAAATTCACTCTTGCGGTTCCAGTAAACGACATCATCCTATGGGCAAGACATAGATTGGTATAGATGATGTGTTAAAATCCCCGGGGGGGTGGCGTTTAATTTGCTATCGATTAAAATATTTAATTTTAATCCGCGAATCGGCACGGGAGGCCGACATTTTGCGCTCCAAGCGCCCGGTGAATCGAGCGCGCTGATTGGTCGGCGTCGCGAGACAGGGGGAAGCTTTCCGCACTGTATAAATACTGCGCCGGGCGGGCGAGTCGCTCATTCTGCTGGGAGCCTCTGCCGAGTACGCCTACTGGAACATTTATTCTGCGTTTTACTTCACACCCTGCTTGACCCCTGCTTTTCTTCTTTGGATTTGGACTCTGATTTTCTACTGACTTCTGCATTTGGACTTGGCTGCGATTTTGGATTTATTGGACTTGTTTTTACCACCTGAGGCGACGACTTGGCTTGGATTCTGGACTTGGAAAATTTTCTGCGCTCTACACTCCCGGCCTGCTAGTACATCGGGGCTTCGGAAGCGAACTCAGCGGACCGCACCTGTTATTTAATTGTTTCCGTGTGGAAC
>JADDOH010007090.1:0-105533 GCA_016648135.1 Agrypnia vestita
GATAGGGAAACACGGGTTTCTTTATATATATTTATATATATAAAGATTGATTTATATTTTCTTAACGTATTTTAAAATAATCTCTGCATCTCGATTCTGTAACATTTTTTATCTAGATTTTTTCATTTTTTTAAACTGGCAATAAAAATTTGCTTGCGTACATCGTGTTTGGAGCATTTATAATATAGGTAGGCGAGATGTGTACTCACGAAAACGGCACTATATAAATGATCGAATTATTATTATCAGCTAAATTTGTATGGCTATCAATATACGCGCATTACTCATTTGTACACACCGGGGGAGGGGGGTGCCTACGTTTCGTGCAGGATCCTAAGGCGTAACATAGAAAAATTTGGAGCGGATGGCATTCAACATAATATAAAACACTTTTATATCGGGATACAGATTGGAGAGAGTATCTACGTCTTTAGCAGTGACCTAAAAAGTAACAATGCCAAATTTGGAATGCACGGAATTCAATACAAAAAAACATTTATATTGCGGGGTTGGGATGGGGTGGCAAGGGATGTTACCTTTGTTTTGCGCAGAGCTGACTACTGACAAATTCAAAACAGATGTGACAAAAATGATTTTGTATATAAATTATATTATAATTATATTCCTATATTGAATCATGGAAAAAATGTCCTAAAAAGTAACAATGCCAAATTTGGAATGCACGGAATTCAATACAAAAAACATTTATATTGCGGGGTTGGGATGGGGTGGCAAGGAATGTTGCCTTTGTTTTGCGCAGGTTCCAAAATAGTTAATATGCAAAATTTGAATAAGTTCGGTCAAAGGTCGATTATGTAGAGAACAGAAAAACAGGCAGACGTTGAGTTTTATGTATGTAGAGTGTTAGCGCCATAAATTAATTTGTGAACTAGGAAAAAGGTATTCCTTCTCTCCCAGTCCCTACCCATTCCCGAAACCAAGCAAGTACTAGAGCCGCTCCACTTTTGAAAATCGAAGCCGCCACAAGACGGAAAAAACAGCTGCAATAATTTTCCGCTGTGAACTACCGCAAATTGAATCAAAGATTTAATTCTTGACGCGAGTGTTTTACATTGAAATTAACGTGAAACACCTCGCCGCTAGAAGTTTGGAGATATAGAAGAGGCAAGAGGAGAAACGCAAAATCGAAGGAAGAAAGGTGAGTACTTGCCTTGTTCCCAATTACCCATCACAATATCTCCCAACCATATGGTCCTTCCACCGGATATACCCGATTCCTAGATTCCGCTTATATCTATCGTGATCGCCTCAAAAAACAACCGCATACGCCGACTTTGTTCAATTCAAAACATTTCGTTAAAAACACTTATTTATCTTATAACGCTTATAAAATCACTTGGCGTAGTTACTATTATATTAAAAAATATATTCCCGTTCGTCATATATTTAACTGCGTGAATAATAAATAAATATACTACGTACAAACTCATTTGAAAACTTAAAATTGTACACAAATTACACGCTCGGAAACACGGAGAGCGCCGAACATTGCCGAAGGCACACCACGCTCGGTAATTTCCGCTCGGTTGACGGAAAAACCCGAACCCGAAGCACGTTTAAAATCAAACGTCGAAGTAATTGTTGTTTATTTCTATTAGAAACGCGTATTATTAATAAAAATTATCAAGATTTAAGATTTTTCAAAAACTAAAGCAGGGTTGTTACAACTAATTGCAACTTTTCATATTATAAAAATAATATTTTAATTTATTTAAATTTCGATTAATTCTACAGTTTTTAAAAATAATTACAATCAACACATTTCTTCAGTGAATTTTCAAAATGGCTACGCGAAACAAAGACAGTGAAATAAAAAACAAGATACGGATTTTACAAGCTAAAAAAAACAAAGTTTATTTTCAATGTTGCAATCCTTACATGACTTAAGTAAACAAGTAGATGAAGAAATAAAACGAGATCTATTTCTCATACGCATACAGTCATTGGAAAATACTAGAAGAGAATACACTGAAGTAACGGACCAGTTAAATATAACGATACTAAGCTGTGATTCTACATATGAACCCGATTTCAAAGATCTCTGCGCGTTCGACGAATTATATTGTCAGATAAAAGCGATACAAGTAGGGCTTACAAAATTAGAAAATCAAAAACCGCTAATAAATAATTACGAAAAAATAAATAGCAAGCTTTCGGCATTAGAATTGAAAAGTTTCGATGGTAATCCAAACCAATGGGTTTTATTTTACGAAAATTTTAATTCGCTAATTCATAAGAATCCGCATCTGTCAAACGCGGAAAAGGTACAATACCTTGTCGGAAAACTTACTGGTAAGGCTTCATTGGTATGTGCAGGTGTTCCGCCTATTGCAGCTAATTATGAGATTCTCTGGAAATCGCTAAAAAATAAGTATCAAGATAAACGTACTCTCGACACGTTATACCTAGAACAAATTTTAAATTTCAGGGGTAGTCAAACTCCCTCGCAAAACGCATTAGACACGTTCTTAGAAAAATTCTATTCCGCATTTTCCGCATTGAAACAACTTCAATTAGATGATCTAGCTGACTTAACGTTTACACATATCGCGTTATCCAAATTGGATAAAGAAACTGTAACACTTTTTGAACAAGCAAAACGCCATGAAAATATACCGACATTTGAGTCATTGATTACCTTTGTGAAGGAACAAAACCGAATATACACGCTTCGTAACGCAGGGTCTTTACAAACTAACACTTCAAATTATAATAAATCTTCTACTTCGCAAGTTAATAAAAATTATAATAAAAGGCAAAATTATTCTGCGCAATCATTCGTTGTCAATAACAGCTTTCCTAAGTGTCCTTTTTGTAAAAACGATAATCCTCATCCACTTTATAAATGCGATAAGTTTCTTCTTTTAAATTCTCATCATAGAAATGATTTCGTGAAAAATAATAATTTATGTTTTAATTGTTTGGGCTTTCATAGTGTGAAAAAATGTAAATCGCAAAATAGATGCGCCATCTGCCAGCGAATGCATCACACTAAACTTCACATAGAGTCTTCGATGGCAAATACACGCTTATCGTCTAATGATAATACGTCGCTTAACCGCGCGCAAACATCATCGCCCGCCCCACAATCACAAACGGCAAACGCAGCCGTCGCTTCCAATTTTCCACTCTCTATGCATAGCAATGTAACGTATAACCAGACGCGTCCAAGCTCTTCTAATTCGATTACTCTGTTACCTACTGCGGTAATATACGCTTTAAACGATTCCGGCAAAAGATTAAAAATCAGAGCATTGTTAGACAGTGGTTCTACAAGTCATTTTATTACAAAAAATTGTTGTGATCGCCTTAACCTGAATATTTTAAATTCTCCAGCAACAGTCAGAGGCATAGGGAACTCTGAAAAGCCAGTATTTGGCCTCGCTGATTTGACAATCTATTCGCGCTTTGATGCACGCTGCAGATTCAAAATAAACGCACGTGTAATCAGCACTATATCGGATAAAGTTCCAAACGCTTATGTGAACATTCACAAACTACAACATTTGCACGGCCTACCCTTAGCTGACGAAAATTTCCGTACGCCCGCGGATATTGATCTTTTAATAGGTAATGAACTATTTCCTTTCTTGCTGGGGAACCAAAAGGCGATGTCATCCGTCTCAATCGCAGTCGGAATACAAACCTCGTTCGGCTATGTCATCATGGGAAAGGCAGACTGTGTCGTGCAACCGGTTGAACGCGCCCCACACGCAATAGTTGACGAACCTTCTTTAGAAAATTTAACGCAACGCTTTTGGGAATTGTAAAATGTTCCGATTAGAAAACATTTAAGTCCTGATAACGCAGCTTGCGAACGAATATTCACCGAAACTTTTAAACGCGATGCGACGGGACGTTATACTGTAACATTACCATTTAAATGTGAACCAACGGAAATTGGTCGTACAGACACAATTGCTAAAATACGCTTTCTTCAATTGGAAAAACGGTTAGATGCTATTCCTGAATTACGCAAGGATTACAATGAAACCATTAAAGATTATATTGACAAGGGTTATATCAATGCGATTGATAACCTCGCACCCGGTCCATGCTATTATATGCCACATCATGCTGTTTATCGCCCGGAAAAATTAACTTCCCGCACGCGAATAGTCGTAAACGCTAGCTGTAAGTCAAGTTCGACTAAATCACTTAATGATCTGCTATATACTGGGTCAAATCTGCAAGTTAGCATCTTTGAGTTACTAACAAATCTTAGGCTCTTCCCGATTGCGCTCTCAGCTTGTATTTCCAAGTTAAATTGAAACCAGAACATCACCGATTTCAGCGTATATTATTCAGATTCCATCCTAGCGACCCGATCCAAACTTACGAGTTTAATCGCGTTTGCTTTGGGATTTCGAGTTCGCCATATCTGGCAATGCGCGTCATAAGGCAACTAGCAGCAGATGAACGCTCTCGCTGGCCCGCAGCTGCATGGGCAGCCAAAAAACACTTTTACATGGATGACTACGTTTCTTCTGTCGATACGGTTGACAACGCTTACCAACTTCATCGCGATCTAGTCCAGTTATTCAAATCTGGTGGTTTCCACCTAGGTAAATGGGTCTCAAACAGTACCGAATTAATGGAAAAAATTCCCGCTGATCTCAAATTGCCGAAGCTCGTTCAATTTGATGAAGAGGCTTATACACAAATCGTAGGTCTCCGATGGAATCCTACCGATGACGCATTCCTATTCAAGATTAACGCCGATGTGTGTCAATCGGATAGATGCACCAAGCGCATAATTCTCTCCACAACTGCTAGACTCTTCGACCCTCTTTCTTTGTTAGGTCCAGTTACCACGTTATTAAAATTATTAGTTCAAGAGTGTTGGAAGCAAAATCTTGAGTGGGACGAAAATGCTCCAGCTTACATTGAAAGTCAGTGGCAACAGTTCAAGTCAGAACTTCATTTACTCGAAAAGTTAAAAATACCCCGTCACGTAGGTATTTCGCAGTCTTACTCAAACGTAGCACTCGTCGGTTTTGCCGATGCGAGTGAGAAGTGTTATGGCGCAGTGCTATACATTCGAGTAAACAACAAGGAAGATGAAGCACAAGTCACACTCTCTAGAGTGGCTTCACCAAAATGTGTATCTCTTGCAAGGTTAGAACTCTGTGCGGCGCTTCTGCTTTCAAATCTAATAGCATGCGTACGAGATATCATTTGCGAACGCGTTCAGTTAAATAAAATCTTGGCATTTACAGACTCCACAGTTACTCTCTCGTGGATACGCGCCGCTCCTTATAAGTTTAAAACATTCGTTGCAAATCGAATCGCTGCCATAAATGAGAACCTATCGGCTGAACATTGGTTCCACGTGCCAGGTGTTCAAAATCCTGCGGATATAATATCCCGACCTGTTATGCCAAGTCAACTAATTGATAACAATTTTTATTACCACGGTCCCTCATGGCTTACCCGGCCGATGCAAGAGTGGCCTATACAATTCTCTGTTGCTGCTACAAGCTCAAACGAGGAGCTCCCCGAGTCAAAGACCGTGTCACTTCTTGTGCCGTCTAATAGTGACGTGCAAGATAACGCTGTATACAAATTGGCACAACGAATGTCAAGTTATCTAAAATTCTTACGCGCTTCGGTATATGTCCTACGCTTTTCAAACATCTTGAAAACACGCGGTTTTATTTCTGCAAACGATTTAGAACTAACAGAGAATTTCATAATTAAATGCATACAACGCCATCATTCCCTGAATACAGACTCTATAGCTTTACGCAAGTTGAACGCATACTTAGATGATGTTAAATTCATTCGCGTTGGTGGTCGACTTAACCAATCACAACTTAGTTCTACACAAAAGCATCCAATCGTTTTGCCTGCAAAAGACCACATTGTTCACTTAATTGCTGATTATTATCATACTAAAAATCTACACGCTGGAGCAAGTCTATTATTAGCCTTGCTGAGACAAAACTTCTGGATCCTTTCCGCACGCAACATGATTCGAAAACGCGTTAAAAATCTTGTTATTTTTTAACCTATCTTTAGTTCGCTAAACGCCATATTTTTTATTTATTTTCTTTCTTACGCTACGCTAAAACGCTACGCTAGAACGCTACGCTAAAACGCTACGCTAAAACGCTACGCTTAAACGCTATGCTTAAACGCCTCGCTAAAACGCTACGCTAAAACGCTACGCTAAAACACTACGCTAAAACGCTACGCTGAAACACTACGTTAAAACGTTACGCTGAAACGCTACGCTAAAACGCTACGTCGAAACGCTACGATAAAACGCTACGCTAAAACGCTACACTAAAACGCTACGCTATTACGCTATGTTAAGTCCATTATTATTCTTATTTATTTTTTTTATTTTTTTTCTTCTTTCTATCACTTGTTAATGAAGGCAAGCCTTCATCCCGGGCGGCATGTTAGCGCCATAAATTAATTTGTGAACTAGGAAAAAGGTATTCCTTCTCTCCCAGTCCCTACCCATTCCCGAAACCAAGCAAGTACTAGAGCCGCTCCACTTTTAAAAATCGAAGCCGCCACAAGAAGGAAAAACAGCTGCAATCGCAATAAAAAAAATATCGGAATAGAAAAGTGACCGCATAATTTTCCGCTGTGAACTACCGCAAATTGAATCAAAGATTTAATTCTTGACGCGAGTGTTTTACATTGAAATTAACGTGAAACACCTCGCCGCTAGAAGTTTGGAGATATAGAAGAGGCAAGAGGAGAAACGCAAAATCGAAGGAAGAAAGGTGAGTACTTGCCTTGTTCCCAATTACCCATCACAATATCTCCCAACCACTATTGTTTGTGAAATAATTAATAGTACCTACATCCAAAGCTTCGACTACACCGGTGGTTCTATTAAACCAATATTCTATAAGGCCAAGTTATGTTCCGAGAAAGTTGGCCATTAAGCGAAATTCCGTATAATGAATCATTAATTTCAATCCTGATATGTATACAGGGTATGTTGCAATTTCATAGGAATATTTAGAAAATAACAAGAATTTCCCACGAAAATGCATTTAAAAACTTTGTTTTTAACTCAAAGGCAAACATATTCATTGCATATTAATAAAAGTGTGTGGTATAAAAGCTAAGGCAATATTTACTGCAGTCTTCGTGTAGAACTGTTTCACAATATTGTCAGGTGTCATGACTGCCGGAGAAATTAGTGAAAACGCTGGAATTCAACAATGGATTTATAAATTACTGATTAATTATTTAATCAAACGTACAAGGTCACTTAACACTATTTAACTTAACGCTCTTGTTTAAATTAAACTGTTTTGTCATTTATCACTCGTCCATAAATCGTTAATTTCACTTGGTAATATTTTCGAGAAATCTCCGCTCAAATATCGCACAATTATCTTTACTTAATTATGTGTCGCTTAGTTCACACGCCTGATGGTAACACTGTTTTCGCGTCATGACTCGCTGCTAAAGCCGCGTGGTAAGATACGTCAGAATAACAATGGCCCTCCGCGGCCTGGATCCGTTCATTATATACCTGATCTCGTTGGATTTCCGAACCCTCGAGAATTCTCTAGTATTTACGAGACTTTTCTTGTGTTTACTCGAAAATTCTCGTAACTTCCAGATGTTCCTGGAAAATTGCAGACGTCTCTCGAAATCTGTAAGTACCTAATTCTAGATCCTTCGATAGTGCCAAGTTCAAAAAATTTCAAACGATTTTGTCTTTTCGATGGGCAGGCCTTTCGCATTTGTATTAGACAACTAACTTGCCGATTCGAAGTCTCCTTATAGTTAAACATTTCTCCAGCGCACTATTTCATTTAACCTTTGCCGATCCAATAGGTACTGATATACATGCTTATTTTTGAGCATGCTATTAGCTTATTACACACTTTCTCGTTATTAGTATGCTTATTTTAAGCATGTTCATGAATGAACATGCCCAAAGCTAACACTCAAACACACATGCTTATTACTGGCATGCTCTTGTAGCTCTTGTTCAAAATGAAAACTTTGTGAACTGAAATAGGAGATTTAAGTGAAATCAAAAAGGTTCCAGAGTTTCCATCCGAACATTTTTGATTTTAATTTTTATAACTATTATTGTAAGATTTGATTCATTCGTTTATTTAAATAAAGTTTTATTAGCATTATTTCTTGCTTTATTATTTTTATAAAGCTGTGAACGAATATTCCACAGACATTCGTGATTCCTGTAATATGTCACGAAAAGTAATGTTTTGTCATCTCCCTAACGCGCCATATGTGTTTCATCTGTTACTGAAATAATCGATACTGGCGGCGAATGACATTAGCATGACCATAAGCAAGCCTGTTCACACATGCTCAAAAGATGCCCTTTCCACCCGCAAATCAAATGAGCTTGCTCATAAATCAACCGGCGGTTGATTTTTGAGCATGTAGTAATGATCATGCTCATTACTAGCAATGTGCATACACACATGCTACTAAGTAGCAATAGCTCTAGAAGCTCAACATGCTCACGCGCCACAAATGAGCAAGTGCATCAGTACCTTATTTCATTTTGTTACACAAAGTTAATCCAAATGTTTTGGAATGCTTACTAATCCCGTGATTCACAAAAAGTATAACTGTAGTTGTAACATATTCGGAATCAATTGTTTTGGAACTAATTCAGCTACCATAATAATAAAAATATTACTCTTTGATAATTAATAGATTAATAGGTATTAATATAACACGGATGGTAATAAGTGTTATATCAACAACAAATGGATTACACATTTTATTTTAAATAACATTAGCGTGTCAGCTATGTCTCTTCGACAAGTGTCTGCGTGTTTAAAAACTTAGCAGTCTTCATTGTTTAAATGAGATCTAAATTAGTGGAGGTTTAGGTAGTTTAGGAATCTATTTTGGTTTTTGTTTTTAATAGGAATCTATTTTTAATTGATAACATGAAATTGTCCTGTGACAAAATTTGAGAGGTGTTTCCCTATTGATGAGTTTTAAAGTTATCATCTTTTTATTATATACCGGATAAATAAATCAATTAAAGAACGAATAATATTCACATTACTTTAATCGACGCCTTTTCTTTTATTTAGATGTACCGCTCAATTTTTTATATTGGACGGATACCGTAAAAGACATTTTTTGTGAAAATATAGCTGTTTGGATTGTTTTACCAATTATTTGTGTCTGAATATAAAAAAAAAAAACTTAACTATTACCACATCTAGAAATAAATGGCTTGTTGACAATAATAAACCACTAAATTCACACAGAATACGTATTAAAATCATTGTTTGTTATTCGGTCTATGGCACATAATGCTACTTAATGAGCCTAATAAAGTAAATTACACATAAAATATGATTTATTGTTTCCGCTGTTACTCCTGATATATGTATTCATACTTCCATAAATAAAATATCTTCACGTATCGCGACTAGGGAGGAATAAATAAAAACACTGGAAATTAAGTAACGAATATTAATTAATGATTAATTAACTATTCAATGTACCAAATCAGTCAAAACAAATTAAACTTAACGCAATTTTTGTATCATATTATTTTGCAATATATTTTTCATAAATAAACGTTTTATTATCATTATGTAACACTTTTTAATCACTAGCTAGAATATTCCGTTCTCGCACGTATTATTTATCGCTTATTTATTTCGTGAATTAGGTACTTCGCTCGATTATTCGCTTTATTTATCGCTTCACAATTCACGACAGGCCACACTGGGCGTCGTCTCACGATTCGCGCGTTGTTCGCACTGAATTCACCTGTCAAATGCGATAACTTAACTGTCGCCGCGACTCCGTTCTGTATTTATACCCAAATGATATTTTCGTACTTTCTAGATTACTCTTGTGTTGAGAAGAAGGTTCTTGATGCTTTTCGGTTATTCCACCATAGATTGTTGTAGACCTTGCCAAGGGTTCGGATAGTGCGTAAATTCTTTTTAGCATCTCGTTACAATATGAAGCTCTTGTCTATGATAATTAAAATATAAATTTAATTATCTAGTTACATATTGCTTCTTTATTATAAATACTATATAGTTCATTTATGTAGGACTAAAGGTGTGCTTAGACTCTGAACATGTTTTATTTATGTATTTAAGATGTTGTTTTGTATTTATGTTGGTATATTAAATAGCGCTCTTCTGTATCTTATAATATATCTTCAATTAAATTACCCATAAATGCCACGCACCGTCATCTCATTTCGTATGATGGTGAACTTATATAGACTAATTTGTGGCGGAGTATAATATCGATAAATACATGACTTATATTATTTTTTAATTTTTTTACACTCTTTATATTAAGTCAAGACATAAACTACTTAATTGAGTATTAATATTAAATTTAAGAGCAGGCTTTTGAGTAATTGGCACCAGACCCAAAAAATAATCTGTCACCAACATCAAACTAATTTTATGATTCAAATCATTTTTAATAAATTTCGAGTATTTTTTAACGTTGATTAGTTTGTATTATATTATGAATTATATTTTCAATTTCAAAAAATGTGATTAAACTGAGCATGGTTTCGTTTACCTTCAGAGTGACTGTTCATGTTTAAATATTTTAATTTTAAACACCAGTTTTTATATTTTTTAAAACAATTTAATTTTAAACACCAAGTTGTTTATATGAGTAATAATATTTAAGCACTGGCGCTTTCAATGGAGACACCCAACATCCTCAGAGTTCTAATGTTGACCCTTAGGATGGTGGGTGTCTCCATTGAAAACACTTAGGCTTAAATATTTTTACTCTAAGTGCGAAGTGAACCGCGGGCGATGTCCGGTGTGGAGTTTCGGGGCGATGGACATCGAGCGAAATAATCGAGCGAGTTTTTACCTAGGTGGCGAAATAAATAAACGCGACTACTACGTGTGAGAATTGAAGCGAGTGATGAATAAAGTATTCCTTGTAATTATGAAAAGTTCATAAATTGCGATATAACGTAACGTACTAGTTAAATTTGTGTTGCTTGACTTTTTCCATTTAATAATTAATTATTTAATTCATTTACAGTATTCTTATTTGCCTACCGGAAACAGCGAAAGCACCGATCCTGGCCGCAAAGATAGATTTTCATAAAAGAACGCTTTCTTATAGGTGTTAAATATATCGTATAGTTACAGAGATGAAAAAATATTATAAAATCGTAGTTGTTACTTTTGATATCGGCATAAAACTGTTCACTCGCGATATAAACTTTTTTTAAAACATAATATTGTTTGAAAACTTGTACATACATTCACCGCAGAATCGCAGAAATATTGTGACGTAAAACCGATAGAGCCCGGTGTGTGTTACGAAAAATATCACAAAAAAACAGCAATCTCGTAAATAAAGGAGAAACTAAATAAATCCCGCGGTGAAACGGTGCGTTCGCGGGGTTCGGGAAACTTCCATGAAGAATGGGCCCGCTCGTCCGGTGTTCAGAACGACTTTCGCTGCTTCTCGGTAGCGGCCCCTCCACCTGAACGAACCCACCCCACTCAGCCTGCCCCAACACCTTCAGGTACATCTCTTTCCCGAGACCTTCAACTTTTGGTTTCCAATCGAACTTTCTTCAGCTTAGCACGGGGTTCAAAATTCGTGATCGGATTGAGAATTTAAACTTATTGATTCGCTGGATCTTCTAGTATTAATACTTTAAAGACCGGTAATAGTTAACATGTTTATTGAAAACTGGCTCTTCGTACCCGGCGTTGCCCAGGTTTAGGATTTAGCTAAAAATAAGTTTGTGGGGGAACACAAAGGTTACATGACGTCGCTGATTTTTAGAACTTTTTGAGGTCTACAATTTATCTATAGAAAGTATTTAAACATCTCTTACCGTTAAGGCAGCATTCGTAAAAAACGCATCGCTCGACCATTTTTTCTTTCACTTTGGTTGTATAATAGGTCAATTTATTTTAACTGTATAATATATAGCCTATGTCCACCCTGAAAGTCCATTCTAAGTACTGGTAAAAGAATTTTTTAAATCGTATCTTTGAGTAGTTGTGAAAAATACCTCCTACATTTTAACTTACAAAATTTACCTCTTTATATATATATTAGTATAAATAATCGATTTCATATCATAAATAATCCATTTTGTAGTATTTATATTCACATTACATCCGCATTTTACACAAATTGATAAAGTTCTTCTAAATTTAAAAACGAAAATAGGGATTTTGATAAAAACGATATAAAACAGTGGATACTGCAATAAAAATATATATGTGCCAAACTGCGAGAAGGTTAAGTACACGAAAAAAAGTAACCCATAAAAACCAAGTTTTTATTATACTCCCTTTCTCATTTAATAGTTGAAACTTTTTTTTTTCATTTAACCTACGCGTTGGGCTTCGGTCGGGCGACGCGACGCTACGAAAGGGAGTAATAAAAAACTTCCAAATATTCAAAATTATACTATAATCAGGTTTCGCGTCTACCAGATGCGTTGAAATATTTTCATACAACTTAATAAGTTGCATGAAAAAACCATTTAAAATATGAAAATTCCAAAATTTTATTAATTTTTTTTAATGAAAATTTGATTTTTGAAATTTGATCGTCGCCACGAGTCTGCTTGCAAAGTTTCAGCTCGATTGGATCACGGGAAAGGGGTTTAAAATGGATCCAAAGTTTTTTCGACAGACAAGAAGACAAGCATACAAGCAGACGCCACGAGTTAATATAAAGGGAGTAAAAATTATAACAATTATAACAAAAAGTCCATAAATAATTACAATGACAGAAACTGATTTCTCTTACGGCTAGCCCTAGCAGACGCGGGGCCGATTAGAGCACTTCTTATGACATAATAGCAGTTTAATATCCGTAGTATTCATTTCACAAAATCCAGACTAAAATCGCGGCTGCGGAGGCCCACAAAGGCAATTTGAAAAAATAAAAAATAAATATTTTATATTAAAAAATTTATATTGAAAAAATAAAAAAATAATATATTTATATTATTTAAAATAGACAACGATTCTCCACGTTGTTTATCATTTACCACTTTTACCGATGAAGTTTAATTTAATTTTAAATACGAAAATTTATAAAAACATTAAATAAATTATATCGATAGTTGTTTTTTTAATAAATTTGTTCATATACCTACAGGTAAAATCAATAAGATATTCGTAAAAAATTGTTTTAAAAAAATCAATAGATTTTCATTTCCCTAAATGTGTTGGAAATAAATTACATGCAAATGAACATCGCGTAACATTTTCTTGGAAACCTTAATGTCTTCTGGTCGTAAATTACTAATTTGGAAGGTGGCGTCTCACGGGTAACTACAACTAGATGTGTAATAAAATTAAATTAGCCCAGCTAATAAAATCTTTTATGTTTTCAGAATACTGCTTGTCTGTGCGGAGGTCATTGGTATCATTACATTACAAATAGTTGAAAACAAATTAGATTAATCTAATAGAATAATATATCTCCAATTTTGCCATGTTAACTATTTAAGATTTTACATTCTTTCATAAATAATAGGTTCATTTATACAACATTCAATTTTCAAATGGCTATTAATTTTATTTTATATAATTTATGACACAAACCTTTGAGTACTCTAGATATCGCCGGAATAAAATTTTACAATGGCAAGATGTTGTTAACTAACATTCAAGTTATTTTGAGGTATTTTTAGACATTTTCGCCTTTGAAAAATTTGTTTTATTGCTAATTAAAGATTAATTTTTATTGATTTATGTCACTTAAATATCAAAAAATTAAAAAAACGCATTTATGCACAAAAAATATATATACGAATTTTTCCTAAAAAAGTGTAGTTTACAACCATTTTTTCACCTCTGGAACTCATTTTTAATAGAATAACATGTTTTTAAAATTAGTAAAACACGAATATCTATCAACCCTTCAAATTCTATCCGTTTTTACCATCCATTATCCAAAATTACAAAATACCTCTCGTGTTAATTAATAATACAAAATGTGGTATGTACCATTTAAAATTATTGAAAAATATATATTATATGCCAATCAGAAATTGTTCCATTCCTAGTTGAGTTATTGAATAAGTCGTTAGAGTCCTCAAATGTTCCGGATACTATGAAAATGGCCCACGTAACTCCAATACTGAAGAACCCTCAACTGGACCCCGAAGACCTCACCAATTATCGTCCAGTATCTAATTTGCCGCTACTTTCTAAAATACTGGAGAAGGTTATATCACGTCGTCTTAATTTGTATTTAACATTTAATAACTTATTTCCAAAAATGCAATCTGCATACAGATGTCACCACTCTACAGAAACAGGGGTGCTTCGAGTCCTGTCGGACATTATATCATGCATTGACTCAGGGAATCTGGTCTTGCTCGCCCTCTTAGATATGAGCGCCGCATTTGATACAGTTGACCATCAAATATTGTTGGAGAGGTTGCAGAAAACCTATGGAATAGGTGGTAAAGCACACGATTGGTTCAAATCTTATCTGAGTAACAGATCACAATCGGTGCGCTTTCAAGACTCAACATCACCAACTATTACAGCAAACATCGGGGTGCCTCAGGGATCAGTTCTTGGACCACTTTTGTATATCTTATATACAAGAGATATAGAAAAAATTATTATATCTGCAGGATTATGGCCTCATTGCTATGCAGACGATACGCAAATTTACTTTTTCTGCAAACCGGATGAGACAGAAAAGTTAAAAATAAAAATTGCAAAATGCGTCGAAGAAATAGGCAAGTGGATGGCACAAAATAGACTCACCTTAAATCCATCAAAAACAGAACTCCTATGGGCGGCGACACCTAGAAGGCAACACCTAATCCAGGAATCAATGTCTGTGAATGCAAAATCTGCAGTCAGGTTGTTGGGTGTACACATAGATTCAGATCTCTCCATGAATACACACATCAGCAAAACTGTCAGTGCATGTTTTTATCAACTGAGACAGATTAAAAGTATTCGCAGACATCTTCCCTCTGAGGCAGCCCGTTTACTCATTAATGCATTTGTTGTATCACGTGTGGACTACTGCAATGGTATCTACGCTGGCCTACCGATGTTTCAGCTCGATAGACTACAATCTGTTCTAAACGCTGCAGCACGGATCATATATGGAACGTCAAAATTCTCGCACATAACATCCCTTCTGCGAGAATTGCACTGGCTTCGTTTTCCTGAAAGAGTAGAGTTCAAACTGTGTTGGTTGATGTACAAGGCAACTCATAACATGGCGCCTCTGTATCTTCAGGAGCTCTGTATTCCAGACAACATAAATGGGAGACGTCAAACTCTTAGGTCAGCGTCTACTTCAGCGGTGGGAAGGATTGTGGAATCGGCAAGTCAGTTCCAGAAAACTAGGTTCAGCGAACGGGCATTTGCGGTGGCGGGCCCCAAAGCGTGGAACTCTTTGCCCTCCCTGATAAGAAACACGGATTCAGAGACTTTATTTAAGAAAAGACTTAAAACGCACTTGTTTACAAAATCTTTCCCAGAACCTTTTTAATATTGTTGTTTTTAACGTTGTTTTTTTTTTTTTACTATTTTATGTTTTGAACTGTTTTTCTTTCTCTTTTCTTTTTCATTTTGTGATTCTATGATTTTAGTATGTAAGAGTTTTTTGTGTGTAAAGCGCCCTTGAGATGAAATTTTCACAAAAATGGCGCTATATAAATAATCCAATATTATTATTATTATTATAAGTACAAAATATTATAATAGTCTTCAAATAAAAACAAATATATGACAATACTGCCAGAGTTAAATTGATATTAACCATAAATATTCCAATCAAATTAAAAGGCATTGTTCCGTACAGAATACGCGAAGATATGATGCGCAGGTCTCCCGTACTTGACTCGTAGAACAGACCAAGACTGTACAGCGGTAATCGTAAACCCGCTGACAGTGGTTGTTCTAAATATTCACAAAAGTGAATTATCCGGTTGCAGGTAGTCCAGTTGAAGTTCCAAAATCCAAAAACAGTAGGTAGAGCAGAGGTCAGAGGTGTTGAGTAAAAGTCAGAAGAAGTGGTCCAGACGGCGTATAAAGCACAGAACGGAATGAATCTGTACGCCGACGGAAGTTTAATTTATACACAAATTTAATACCTCCCGGCTTATTTCCGGGAGCCAATCACAGAGAGTTTTTATCCCGCGTTCGCGCACGCGAAATTGTCTAAAAAATAGCTCGGAAAGTTTTATTTACAGAATTCAAAAATTATTTAGAATTTTTACGCCACCCCACCGGGGTTTTTATCACGTCATTTACATGGTGCTATGTCTTGCTTATAGCATGACGTGATTGCCTGGACCCGCAAGACCGAAGTTAATTTTTTATCAAAAAATATATACCGATCGCAGCGGTATTTGCTCAGGAAAATTTCATAATTAAATTTATAAAATTTGTTAACTATGGTTTATACATGTTTTTTAATGCAGTTTATAAAGAGCCCACATGGGTGTAATTTTTGATATCATTTTTAGTTATGTACAATAAAATTTCAGTCATTTATAAATATTTCAAAGTGGGTCGCAAAAAATTAATTTTCATTTATTTTTCAGGTGCGCCCCTGACAAGGTAGGTAAGTAAAAACATGTAAAATGGGTAGATTCTTATGTAAGGAATTCAACAAAAAATATTTTAAGTTGATCCGGCTGTTGTAGCGTCTGTAAGACAGTTTCAAAGTTTTGACTGAAAAATGACCCTTATCGACATTGGACCACTGCTGATAGTGGTTACGTAAAAAATGTGAAAAATTTTACTTTTTTATTTACATGATTTTCTTTCAGATTTTAGTCTAAATGGCTTTGTTTAGCAAAAATATTATGGTTTGATACCAATTTCATTGAAAAAACCCTCGTTTTTCGTAAATATAAGAAAATCAATTTTGGGTCGAAAATTCTCGTATTTGTTGGTACAAATACCGTTTTTCGGTGGCTGTTGCGCCCGGGACCTTATTAGTGATGAGCCCCGTCGCTAGGCCTATAAAACACTGTTAGTTATATGTAGATTTCTCCGAGATCTGACAAGATATGGCTTCGCGACTTATCGGAAACAATCGGTCTGCAGCCCGTTTTTCCTTCGCATACCAACTCTCTGTCCTCGGATACATATGTAGAAATATTAAACAATATTTCGTAATTCTGTCTGTCAGGCCATACAGTTAGCCGTAGGAAATAATATTTCCTGTATCTGTCTTTCCGCCATACAGTTGGCCGTCACTCGGAAATATTCAATAATATTTCTTATATCTGTCTTTATGCCATACAGTTGGCTACACTCACCACCCCGGTCTATCGCAACAGCGATTTTCTCGTTTATTGAAAATAAACATGTGACAAAGTACATTCATATATGTCAATATTTAGGTTCTTACAATGATTTGTAATAATTTAAAACATGTCACAGCTATTTTATTTTCATAAATTTTCATACATAAATTTGTTCACAAATTTATCAAAGCATAGGACCCGTCCTTACGGTCTTCAGGGTGGTGATGACGCACCAGCGTCCTGCCCGGTCGCCCGTGAATAAGATGACGTCACAGGTCCACCTTGATCGGTGTCCGCAGCGAACCATGGAACTCGGCAATGTCATCTTCTTTGAGGAGGCTCTTTTCAGGGCTATCATTCATCCTGTCCGTTACAGGCATGTTAATTTCAGAATTATGGCATGAACATGTCAATATTGAAGTAACATGTTCTTCCCATTAGTAACTGATTTGATTTTTATGAAAAAGTGTAGTTAACATGTTCATCCCTATGATTTTAACATGTTCTAATTATTTTTAAGTTATGAACTTATTTTCAATGGAAAGAACGTGCATTATTTAGTTTTGAGGGCTTATTAACTCATTTTTAACAAAAATATTAGTTAGGTCTTGCCATGGGGTTTTCGTATTTATTTTGCCTTATCTACATAAGTCAACATAATTCGTTAGGTATTTGACTATGCCAAATGGAGATTTATTTTGCAATCAGTACAGGAAATGAGAATCCCTTCACAACTGATAGTCCTAATTCAAAACCATAATTACACAATGTCCAAAAGGTAAGGGTTAATAGCTTCTTGTCGCAACCCTTCAATGTAAACAAAAGGGTTCCATAAGCTATGTATCTCTTCAATTTATTCACGTATGGAGTATATGTAATGAGGGCACTTATAAGGGATGAATGGAAAGGAGGTGTTTCAACAGGCGGCAAAAAGCTCCCCAACATTCATCCACGCTGATTGTGAACAAACAAGGATAAAATGGAAAAATTTATCCACAAAAGGAGAGAGCTTGCTATTGGATATTCACATTAATAGAAACACGCCAAGGTACTATTAGCCTCTAATGACATCTTCACTCAGAGGGGTTTCGTCTCGAGCTAAGTCAAACACTGTCGTTATCGTTTTCCTATTCCCCGTTGTTTTCCCCCGTCTGGTGTGAAAATCAATTTGTAGAATGCAGATTAATATTTGTTTTAAGAGTTAAATAGTTACAGTGATGTGAACATTACAAGAATAAAAATGATTGTGACGCCTTTTAGCTGGCTCCATTATTTTTTAAGGAATAGAGAAGAAAAGAAGGACAAATAGTTGACGTTTAAAACAAAGGAAACAATGAGCACCTTCAGTCGGTAACCCTCGAGTTCCCACGCGGGATCTAGGTCAATATTATTTTAAATAGTTCAGATATGAAATAAGGGTTCAATAAACCCGTTTATAAAGAGTTAATTGATTATTAATATAAACTAAAGAGTTAGTTGATTATTAATATAAACTATAGACGTAGGACACGCATCCTTTCTCACATATAATATTTATATTTATACAATACAAATAAGGAAAATCGGTTAACATGGGCAAATCTACATGTCAAAGTTGACCAAAGTTTTAACAAACTGCTCTCTCAAGGAACACACTGAAGCCCTAGTGTTCTGTACAGCTCTTTATGGAGCTGAAACATGAACTCTCAGAAGGAAAGAAAGGGTCAAACTAGTGTTACATTTTATGTTTTACATATTTCTGTCATTTCAAAATAACCTCAAAAGGGCCAACGTTTCTTAACGTGAAATAAATCCACCCAATTTTCATGAAAGATATGATCATTTTCCTTCTATTTATTTAACATATCTGAAAACCGGTGATTATTTAAACAGCTCAAAAAAATTGACTTACTCTTCCCGTTGGATTTAATAAATAAACTGATGTGGTAGAAAGAAAACTGTTGCATTTAATATTGAAAATGATTTTAAAAAATCGGTATCTGGTTGCTTTATTCAATAATAAGAAATGATCTTTTATTCAAATTTAGTGTCTTTTGAATAAATTATACGAAGATCAGAAATTTCAAGTTAAACTCGAAAAATCACTCGCCGGCAAAAATATTTTCTTGCGAAATTGGATCCGAACTTTATAAATACAAGCGTGTTATTTTTGAGTCTAGACACAGAATTAATTAATTAAGGTTTGGCCAATGTTGGATGAAGAAATAATGGAGATAATGGTTGTGGCTGGACTAGACATCAATGAGATGAAGATCTATCAATACTTTTCCTTTATTTAATCCCTTTTTTCCGGTCCCTAAATTTCAATTCTGTCCACCTTACATGCCTATAACGACATCAATAGTCGTAGATCGACTCCTCTCTTGTGGAGCGAGTCTATTCATCATTCAGTTTTGGAACACCGCTCACCCATTAAATTATATACCGCGCTGACAATTTTGTAATATATTTTACCGCAAACTTTGTTTTATTTGTTTGTTAATTGTATTTCATCACCGTATTCTTAATCATCGAGCGTCGAGTGTATTGTGTCGTATGAGAAGAAGATTGGACACAGAAAAGTCCTATAAAAACAGTCCTATATACCAGCATCCCGTCATATGAAGATAAGAATTTTTATTCTTATTTGAGGTCTGATTTATCTCCTTAAAGACTATGCTAAAAAATACCTACGGGAACGATGGTGTAACACAGTGTTACATGATTAACATCGGCAAAGTTTTTAATATGTGGTAAAAAATATATATTTTCAATACAAATAAGACTTTCTAAGGGTCCCTTTATATAATTATGTAAGATAAAAATAAATATTTGCATTATTTTAGTAAATTGTTGTAAAGAGTAGCTTGTTGGTCTTGTGGTTAGGACACTGGCCTCGTGATCCAAAGGTTGCGGGTTCGATCCTCACTCCAGACTAGCAAGTTAGTCCTATTTTCATAGTACAAGCGCTTAGCTTAGTTTGAAAATAGTAAGAATATTGATGTGACACGTATTCCGTGTTCACATCTCTATTTAAAAAAAATAAAAAAATAAAAAAAAAAAAAAAAAAAAAAAAAAAAAATTATCATAAAATCATGGCATATCGAATTTGCGTGCGCACACGCTCAAGGTCGCGGCGACTGCTTGTCTAACACGTGTTATGCGACTCTACCGTTCTCTTTCGATATTGTTTTCTCTATCACCGAAACCCAAGCAACCGCCATCTCTGTCCTACATGAAATTTGTGGTATGGTCGTGTTCATTCTTGCTCGATTTAACTGCGACGTGCAATATTCTGCTCTCTTTTACACACTGGCTAAAAATAGAGAGGAATGAATATTTTTTTTTTATTGATGAATATTTAGAGGTGTGAAATAGTTTATCGAACAACTTGTTAAGATGAGAATTGAAAAAAATTATGAGGCCTTTAAAAAAATATTTTAAAAAAACCCTCAGAATTAATTACATTTTTATTTTATATTATGTTATCTACTTACATATAACTTAATTGTGTAATTTTTTTATTATATAATTCATTAGAATATTTCTTTAATAATAGATAGGTACTTTTAAATTTACTATCATTTATAATGTACAGTTATTATCTTTACTAAAAATTTTATTCCAATTTCTTACATTTATGTAATACTTACTATTCACATTATAATGATACTTCTCTCCTACTCACGAGTTGTATTACTCTTGTAGAAGAGGAATACCATGGTAAAAAAAAACTGTAAAAACTGTATTATTAAAATTGGTTAATACATATATGTATATACCTATATGTATTAACCAAACAAAAAAAAGAGCTCTTATACCAAAAAATAACAATATTTGAAATAAGTAAGCGAAAGAAGACAATAATATCACAGGGCATTCGCGGAAGATCTGGTGTGGCGATATGGCGCTGTTAAAAACTTCGAAAATTACCAAAAAAGACCAATTAGAGAACGCCCAGGATAGACAACTTTTTTTCGTATACCTACGAAGAAACGGCGTGATGATAATTTAGTTAGTTGTATTAAAATTTTAATTTATTCTGACTAATGTATGAACTAGTTAAGAGAGCATTTAATAATAAAACGGAAACGGTATACTACGTACTGAAACCATTTCAAAACACTGACATAATTGAATTTTAATGCAATCCATTTGTTTGTTCAAAGTTAATTAGACTTTGCATGCGGATAGTTGTTTGGATGGAAAAAATAGTTTTAAAACAATTTTCTTTATATTCAAATCCAATTATTATGCAAAAATTCCTTTTGTCTCCTTTAAAAAATAAAAGAAAACTAGCTGATTGCGTTATATTTGTTTTTTTATTTATTTGTTTCTTATTTAATTATTTAGAAATAAATAAGAGAACGTCCTGTTTCAGATTAAATTATTTTTTCTAGCCGCTACAGAGGCATCCGTTACCACAGACGTAAGCTCTTTTGTTCCCCAAACTCAAAGGAAAACTATTTAAACATGGAATTTATTTTTTCGGAGACTTTACAGGTAAATTGTGTCGTGAAACTGCAGAAAACCGACACACGAGGTACCACAAATAACGAACGGGCCATTTTAATCATGAAACGAGGACATTCTATGATGACAGTGATACCGATGTATTTTAGACCACTCACGCATAGATAATTTCAGGTAAAAAGAATATTAATAAACTCCCTGCAACATTCGCGTCTTTGCTGAGCCCCAGTATATATTTATAGCATATTTTTGGCGCTCCACGGAGAGGCGGTCGTAGCAAGATTCGTTAATCAGCTGGTTCGGGTTTGGTGGCCCGGTGTTCAAGCCCCATCTCCGGCCGTTTAATTTTGTTTTTTTTTAGCCGTGAATTCGAACAAAATTACGGACATTACACGAAGACGGACGGACAGACTGACAGAAGGACGGACGGACTGTCGGGCAGACGGGTGGACGGACGGACAGACAGACAACGAAATTATTATAATCGCGATTATTTTTATCCGAGGATTGATTACAGTGTAGGTATTTATAACAAGGTGTGGTAAAAAAAATAAATCGACGGAATTATTTCTAACACAAAAACAGAATTGAATACAACTAGGATAAGTTTACTTAAGTCGTAAAGTCCATTCACTTTAGGTAAGCCACTTGCATTAGTGTGAGTAACAGCCCGTTTACAAAATCTCGTAACTTTCTTTTTTTTTGAGTAAATGACAGGCGTAAAAAATAAATATTATTTAAAAAAAATTCTCAGCCGTTCAGAATCTTCTGTGTGGAGTTTTCTGGGATATTCTACCGTGTATATGTGACCTCTCTGGCCGAAATTTCGCATCAGCCATCAGCACATCAGCCATGATGATGGACCCTGCAATGGGACGTGAAACGTCAAACGAAATGGCCAGAAAGGTCACATATACACGGCAGAATATCTCAGAAAGCAATACAAAATTCCTAAAGTGAACGGACTCTACCAGTACTGCCTAAATAATAAATACCTCTGGAATTTGGAATTTAATACGGCGGCAACAGCGCCTCCAGTGGCAATAAAATGTGCACTTCAGCCAACCACACGGCTCACGTAGCGAGCGTCCGCAGCATCAGCGAGGTAACAAATTCTCTCAGCCAGTAAATAATCCGTTTTTTTTTTAATTTTCTGAGTACATTTTGTAGTTTTTATTACAAACATACCGACGATAAATTTATGTTACGTTTTAAGAATTAATTCTATAATAACATATTGTTTTTTACTTGCAATCGTAACTTGCAGTTTTTTTATTTTTTATATTTATTAGAGACACTAACAGGATAATAGGTACATGATATTCTAATAATAAAACATTTTAAATGAAGACTATGCCCATATCCCAATTACAAGTGTCTTCGGCACGCTCTAGTAACATGTATTTTTGCATTTAAGTATATTTTACATGTGTATTATGTGTATTGTATATTTAGTGTTTGAATGTAGTGCGATTAGTATTTAATAAATAATTGTTTTAATGGATCTATAGGTTCAGGTCATCGTTTAGAAAATGAATGTCGTGTATGAGTGAGTTTTTGAACGATGATAATATTATATTTATTTATAATATATAATATAATATTTCGAAATAATATAACGATATGATATTTCTGCAAATAAAATACTAGCTGCAGTAACCGTTACCACGTAACGAAACACCTAAAAAAAATCTAGAAAATGTGGCAGCGACGCCACACAAAGTAGGAGTGGAATTAAATATTTTATCTCCTATTCCACACTTCATAAATATATTTTAATAGTATTTTGTTTACTTCTTAGCTACATTTAAGCACTAGGTTGTACTAGTAAGGTTTAATAAGTTTTCACATGTGCATATGTACGTATATCCGTGCGTGCAGATTTAACTTGTAACAATGTTAACAAAAATATTTTAAAAAATCAACTAATTCTTGAAACCAAATTAATTAATCAATTAGAAAGACATACAGAAAAATCAAATCCATGTAAAAAAAATTGGCTGCTACCGGGATTCGAACCAAGGAACTCCTCCTTTCCGAGGCAAGCGCGTTATCCAATTACGCTATAAAAGCCCTGTATATTTCCGTGAATATATCGACCTTATCTGTAAGTCTAATTTATTAATTTAATTTATTAATACCAATATTTATTAATCTAAAAAAAGATTATTTATTTATTATTATTTATTTTATTTTTAGAGCAAATCACTTTTTCTGATACGGTAGGCACAAATTATTTTTCGATCCTGCCGCTGGAGGACTTTTATTTTAAGTTTTATTTTTTTGTGGATTTGATTTTTCTGTATGCCTTTCTAATTGATTAATTTATTTGGTTTTAAATTTCACAGAACTTTGTTCTGAAAAAATTGAAATACATTAATTCATTCGACATTCAAGGCGTCTGTTAAAATTGTATAGTTTCGAAACATTTGAATACGGAACCGTTTTAGGCCAAAAATCGATAAAACATGAAAATGGGTAGGCACAAATGCACACGTTTTTTTATTCGTCGCATCGTATGTCTGCGATGCTGCGGCGATAAATGTCTTTGAATCGATGTCTCATGACGTTTATCTCTTATTTTAGTTTATTTTTATTTATTAACCAATAGTTAGATACGTTTTTACCACTGCAAAAACAAATATCAATAATTCAATTACATTAAAGTGTAATCACTTATATTTATCATCTCCCTAGACATTGTATTATTGTATCATTACACAGTTTTAAGCAAAATGTAAATATCATTATCGCAATCACGCCAGATGTGTTTAACTCCTACCGCGCGTACGTGAGTACACCGCCCTCCATTTTTTTTATAATTTTTTGAGCTTAATAAAGTCGTCAAAAGCAGTGTCTGTAAGCGAGTAGGTACATTTATTGTTTTGACGTTTGAAGTGCGTCATAGAAATCCATTAACATTACAGGGTGGCAAGTGTGTGCAGGCAACGACGATAAATTAAGCGGAGTACCTAACTGGCGTTTGAAGATAAATGCAACCACTTGCGTGCAAATTGACGTGAACGTTGGAGTCGGTTTTACCCGAATTATTTTTCATTCTGTAAATACATTAAAGAAGTTATTTTAATTTAAACTAAATTAAACTTTGTAATGTACACAAGTTAAGTTAAATTTATCACTACTACAGTTTCGAGAGGAGCAGTTCCTCTAATCATCAGGTATAATTTATTATAAATAGTGTAATCAAATGTAAACAGTGTAATAAAATAATGTAAATAGTGTAATTAAATAAAGTTAATATTTTAATTTAATGCATAAGTTATAAATTACACCTGGTGATGAGGGGGACTGCTCCACTCGAAACGAATAAGGGCAAATTTAAATCAACTTATGTGCATTACAAAGTTCTATTTAGTTTAAATTAAAATAATCAGATTGCCCCAAAAAGTAACTACAATATCAATTAATATTAATAATTTTGAAGCAGTGTTCCACTGATCCACTTCTTTGTTCGATTTGAAGTACTCTAAGGTGATTGTGATCCTCTAAAAATAACTCTCACCGGATTTAAATCATTAACTAGAAGCAGAAACAATCCAACGAACTAGTGTTGTTTTAATTGTTAATATAAATAGCTCACTTGTATTCCTATAGACTATCTAAGGTACTCTAATCTAATCGTGCTCAATAGGAATCTATAATGCAAATCAAAATTACCTGTGAATAACGGAGTGCTAAATCTAATAAGTGAAGCCTAGAATCGAAAAACAAGAACAGACATATGCCAGTTGGGGGAATTGTGTGCAAAATATTTCAATAATATAGTGAAAAATAAACAAATTACAAGTGAATATAAAGCTGGCTGTAGCATAGTAAATGTAATAAAGAGTGATTCACTGAGATTGTTTGGTAATGAGGAATGAATGAGCGAGGAGAGGGTGGTAAATAAAATATAAGAGACAGTTCTAGTTTTGAAAGCAGCAGGAACACAAGACATCCGCAAAAGACCTGCAATGGTCATATAATGCAAATATTGGACGTGTAAATGAAGAGGTATGAAAGTGAACAAAACAAAAGCGATGTACGGATATAGAAGATTATAGCGATCTATCCTCTCTGTCAGATAAAAGGAGAAGGATTAAGTGACCTCGCCTCTTTCAGCAGCCTTACTCACTTCACAAATAAAACAACAAATTAGTAAATGAAAGAAACAAAAAGAATAAAAGAGTCCAAAAAATTATCAATAGTGTTGATTATCTCACATTAAACCTATAACAATTTACTGTGGCTTGTGTATTTAGCAGGTTCAAAGAACTTCATAAACTCAATTACCGTGCACTTCCTCAACAATAAAGCAATGAATGACTCGGATATATATTCGCATCTCTTCGAGTGTATTTTGGAAAACAATTGTCTATTCTATCCACGTTTCTAGATCTTCGCACCGCTAAATACGTGTTTGGCTTACGTATTAAACCCACAGATCTTACCAGCGGTGGGGGTGAGACTGACCCGATCTACCTATGTATAGTGATGGGTTAAAAATGGATTCAAAATCACGAACCGTAAGTCCTTCACTGATAGCTGTCAGTCACAATCACTAATGGTGTTATCTATTCTCTATGTTTGCCCCTGCAGAAAACGGCGTGGTTTTTAGTCATATAGCCTTTATAATTAATACATCTAATTTCATTAATAAATATAATTTAACGTTATTAAACTTTTTGAAAAAGATTAATTACAATATTTTTATGTAAATTTAAAAGAAGTCAACACACATTGAATTTTCTGGTTTCAAAATTTATCACGATGATAATTTTATGTTTCAGATGAACTCAAGACAAAATAAATTGTGAGCACCTTCTCAAGAAAACTTTTTATAATTGTGTCAAAGGATTAAGTGGGTTCAGGCACTTTCTCATCTAAAGTGAGGTTTCTTTTTCAATTCCTAAAAGTCGCTGACAATCACAAAAACGTTCACAAACAACTATCATGTTCTTCTTACATGTTTTTTACATGTTTTTCTTCTTACGTGTTTTTTAACAAATTCTCAAAATATTTTCTTCAAATATCTGCCTATTTATTTTTCAAGCTGCGAGTACTTTTCCGCTAATTCAAAAAAAAACAAATTGTCTCAGTTTCAAGTTAAGCGGCTACTTTACTCCGGGAGCCTGAAATTTAGAAAGAAAGAAAGAGGGAGATTCTTCGAAAGGAGATGATTAATTTTATATTTTTTTATATTAGAACTTATGAAGATAGGTACATATAAAACTACTGTTTTTTGTAAAATTTTTGAATAATCCACAAAATGGTTGCATCGTGTCTATTTCCGTGGAGCTCCTCCTCCATGACTGACATGCAATTTTACCCCGTGTACATTTGTTTGAGACAGAAAACAACGTCATGTTCTTATTTAGAAAAATATTTAAACTTTTACGTTTTTAATTAACGATTAATTATTTGGCAAAATCAAAAGTTTTAACAATTAACATATTTTTCATTGTAAATCCTTTAAATGCGAGGTTTTGATTTCAGCTTGTTTATAATTTGATTATGCTGGATGTACTCAAAAACTGTTTATTTTTCTATTGGTTATATTCTACTCAGAAGTCTAAAGCTCAACTTACAAAAGAATTAGGAAGACTTCATAAACATTTAATTTGATATTGAAATTGCTTATATATATGTTTATTTGCTGTCGTATTTTTATGGTATGTATTATTATTAAATTTTAATTAGCTCTTTTTACTAACTCTATTTTTATATTTTCTCTCTTTATATATTACGCTTCACTATAACTTATGGCGGACCAGGTTTTACACTTAAACCTGGTTACGCTGGAATAAATATTATTATTAAATTAATATTTGCTTCGATGGGTCTTGACAAAGGCAGAGAAGTTCTGAAAAACAAACATTTAATTTGCGCGGATTTCTATGAAAAACCATGAAAACGTGAAAACTGTGATCAGTAAACAGAAAATTTTTTTTTTTTTTACATTTTACTCTCTCAACATCAAAGTAAAATGAGGTGATGCTTAAAATTGAAGCTTGCTTACAATTTGATTACGCTGGATGAACTCGAAAATTCTCGACCCAAAAATGAACTGAAACGAGTCAAGGTTTTCATGCCACCCCAACATTTTGTTGTACCAAAGTTCTCTTAGGTTTAGCTGATAGATAATTTTGACTAGATATTCATTCTGAGTCACACTTTTATATTTTTTTTTACTTTTTATTTTAATTCACAAAAAACAAAATCATTTTACAGAATTGCAACCAGCTTTTTTTTGTAGCAATTATAAATAAAGAGATATATTCTAAAGTGTTCATGATTTCAATTATTTTAGAATAATAACAGAAAGTAGGTTCTTGCTCAAACATTTGAGATTAATTTTAAATTAATCTTGTGCCTGTGTTGTGATCCTAAATGTATGTAAGAATGCATTGTCATCGACATCAAAATTGACTTTCAAATCAATCAATCAAGACCGGTGGTGAACTTTATAGGAAGGATTTAAAAAAATTATATGAAGGATGAAAAAATTTTTTTCATATTCCTAACGGTTATATAAAAGAGGATTTTTTCTAATCGAATATGCTACTTCGTAGATATTTCATTCTTAATAAGTACATGATCTTTTTTTCTGTCTCGAACAAACCTGTACTAGGAAAAGTTACATTTCATTTACAGAAGAGGAACTCACGGAAATTCGAAATAGAAATGACAAAAATGCTAAAACTCAGCTAAATATAACAACTGATTTTTATTATATTGAACTATGTTATCCATAACCTTCCAGGGCTCTATCATATTTGAAATAAATAAAAAAAGAATATCTGTTAAGAATACGCGGCCATTTTATGTATTTTTCTTATCAAAAACTTTACAATAAAATAACATTTTAATACAAGTACCTTAATAAGCACCGTAATAATTAATGCGAATAATAATAATAATTTCCTTCAAATTTTGATAATGATGACGATGATAATAATAATGACATTGATTACTATGCCGGTGGTGTTTTGATGGTGATATAAAAATATGCTTTATGTGGTAATTTGAACAAATGAAAAACACTTTTTTTATTGAAAAATACCTTTCGGAGTCGAAAAAATATTTATTTAATTTGTATAGAATTTATTTTTAAATCAGCAACACAGCAAGTTGACAGCTGCATTAATCAGGAGAAGCGCAAGGATTCTGTTTGTATGAGAGTCTGAAGCCTCGTCCTGTTACATTTCCATTGGTTCTGAATACAAAAACAATCGGTCCAGCACCCAATTCTGTAATTAAAAATATATCTAAGTTAGTACTATTTAAATTAAAACTATAATATTTTTACCTTCATGATCTCGTCTGTTGGATGATTTCAAGAAAATAACAGTAATAATTAAATATTGAAAAGAAAACTGTGCAGAAATACTAGGTTTTAATAGTTTTATTTGACAAAGCGAACAATTTTTCAATATTTGATGTTAGTTACTTTCAATATTCCAACGTCTTACAAAATAAATTTCAGAATAATATTGAAAAAAATATGCAATTTTTCATGTCATTTATCTCCTCAACTGTTGATATTTCACCCAAAGTATAAAGTATATTTTTTATTCAAAATTGAATGACGAAGAATCGACCCGACCCGAAGTTTTTGCTACTAGCTAAGTCACCCTGTATAATAAAATAGTACCAGTAACGGGAGCGTTGGCTGTGAAGTCCTCCGTGATGCTGGCGTCGTTCAGTCTCTCCCCACAGAGCCGGATTCCGTTGACGACTATGAAGTCATCGGGGCAGTTGAAGATCTCCGCCCCAGCCTGCCCTGGCGGCAAGAGCGGTACTCCATCTCCAAAAAAGAACAATTAATATAATATTGTAATACAAAATAAAATCAAAAAATATTTATTATGTCTAATTATGTCAGTATAGATGTCTCATAAAAACAAAACAAAACAATTTATGAATGGAATCATCCACGGATGGCAGTATTAAAAGTACAATTCACATATGAAATAAGTTGTGCAAGGTCGATATATTTACAACTTTCCAAAATTCGATAGATGTGTTAATTTATATTAGGTGGAATTGGTGAACATTATATTGTATAAAGTGATCACTTTAGCCAGCCGTACTATAGGCCATAAGCCTTATGAATACCCAAAAAGGCATGCATACATAAAAAATACCTTCATCTCTATAAGACATCTATAATATATCTTGATGAATTATGTTCCAGTTCTTAAAATTTTTGAACGTACCTACTCAAAATATTCTGAATATTTATTTCATTTTATTTAAGAAAATTATCAATTACTAAACGCTTGCTACATTTATTATTCAGTACTATAACTAAAATATCTGACCTTGTAATTTTAAAAAAAATATAAACATTATTTTCTTATTTTGCTTCAGTCATGGCACGAGCCAACAACTTCATCTTTAGTTCTACAAAAACCAATGTCCTTGTGTCAAGTACGTGATACGTTATTTTCTGTTCCACAAAATATCTAAATATTCTAAAGGTATAATATACGTATATCGCAAAACTTGTGGAATCAAGTCTGTACAAAGAGCTTACTGAAATTCAAAAATCTATTTTTGTGGGAATGTTTACAGCACTTAACATCATACGCAAATAAAAAAGGTAGCTCAAACACTCTATTTACCTGCCAAACAACTTCTTGGAAAATCTAAGAAAATCGGAGAAGGTTTCATTCTTGACAAAGAAGATGTTACATAGTAAGGGTACGCATTAAGGGTGTTGATTTAAAATGTTTTAAAAGATGGAAACTGTCATCCACAAACAGCAAAACAGTGTTTACTTTGTAAACAGTGTTAAATCCTGTCTCTGTAAGGACTAAAACAAAAAGTAAAATCACACATGCAGCTCGGCGTGACAAGAAAAGCTTTTCATACGACCATGCCTTAGTGCAGAGGTTCCCATTTTTTTTTTGGCCAGGGAACCGTAATTGATCATACTTTTCTTAGCAGAACCCTATTTGGATAAAAAAAATGATTACCTTGTATTTTGAAAAATTTTAATGTTTGACTTGAAAAGAAAGATCAGTCTATGAAAAATAATTATTATAAGTATTGTAAAACATTTATTGTGCAAAGAAATACAATGTAACTATGAATTTTAATGTGAATAATGAAATGTTTGCACATATTTTCTTATAATAGCACTAAAATTAGGCTTAATGTCTGACAATTCAATGCAAAGATCTGGAGCTGCATCCAGTCTGTTTCTGTACTTTTTTTTCGTCGGTATTCGTCGGTAAGTCGTCACAAACGGAAGCAAAACTATGATAGCCTTCTCAATGATTGCAGGGTATTCGTCTTTAAGTCTTATCCAAAAGTCATTCAGAAAATCTTCTAATTCGAATTTATGTTTTAGAGAAGACGAATACTTAACATCGATTAAATTTTCATTCTCTGACACAGTTAGCATCCATGGTTTGGTATGATTTGCGAATAGATTCTGTATCCAGTCGATGTCTTGTAACTTCTCCGGGAAATACTCTTTCAAGGATATATTAAGGTTTATCAAATGTTCATGTGTGGTTTTTTTTAACATCTGAGGTTACTTGCAATTCATCTTTGGGGAGCTCATGCGGCGCGGTTGTGATTCTTTTCTACGAACGTTTCATTTAACTCTCGGACGGAACCCTTGTGACCCTTCCACGGAACCCCAGGGTTCTGCGGACCACCTTTCGGGAAACGCTGCCTTAGCGTATTGTGCAAAGTTTTTCGTGTTGTACTTAACCCTTTCTGTAGCATTAAAACAATACCTCTCGGTATGGCGAAAAATTAGGGCCGACATGGGAGTTTTTGCTCCTAGAATGGCCCTGGATGTAGGGCGGGTCCCACTTCACTGTCTGTAGACCCTGGCCTTTTCAGCTGCGAAGAGCAGAGAATAGAGAAAAGAGTTGGATTCTTGTCGAAGAGATAAAAGCGGCAATATTTTTCTCGAATAGTGCTTGATGAATGAGGCCTACAGCGAGTGCCGGCCGCAACACATATCGAGTCTAACCAATCAGAAACCAGAAACGGCGCCCACGCCCAATGATTCCATCCTTGATTATTGAACTATTACAAAGCATTAGTCATGTAAAATAAATTTCAGTTGTAAAGATACGTAACAAATTTCGGTGCATTACACAGTATTTTTTTACACAGGCTATTTTTTAATTTCCATTGACCTCTGGGCCTGTTTTTTTTACTTTGTATCCACTGTGTACAAGACACCGTACACTTTCATACAACGCTGTACGAGAATCACCATTCACAGCATGCATTGAGGATCTTCAATCTACCAACCAACCATCACAAACGATCCATATTTTTTTTGCTGCTTTGGCAGATGGGTTGCTGTATTTGATGTGCTTGTGTATTCGCAAATGACCAGCGTGACTGTACATCTCTGCCGAAATGTACAGCCAGCCTGGCGTGTATTAAGTTGGCGCTGAGGGCGAGTGTAGGGATGTGTGTGTGAAGGCGGAACGAAATGCGATAAAGGATGGAATAGAAATATGTACTCACATTTGACTAGAAGGTTATTGCGGTCACAATTACTTTACAAGATATTAGAGTGCGTTACAATACTGTCGGAGCGCGAGTTATTTCGTGGCGTCGCGGGCGCCAGGCGAAGAGATAATGGCGTTGGCGCGTCGGGCTTTCCGTTGGGCGCTAATCCTTCGAGCGTGATTGGTCCGTTTGGGACGCTCGAGGGACTAGAAGTTCAGGCAGGCCTG
The DNA here is from genome assembly GCA_016648135.1 of Agrypnia vestita. Classification (NCBI taxonomy): domain Eukaryota; kingdom Metazoa; phylum Arthropoda; class Insecta; order Trichoptera; family Phryganeidae; genus Agrypnia; species Agrypnia vestita. The sequence goes on from JADDOH010007090.1 coordinate 32,434, forward strand.
GCACGCCACACTGCTACGTTTCATTTAAATTTGGTCTTTATTCTGATCTTTACATTTTATTTTATTTTTATGTATGCAGAAGAGCATCACAGCTACCGTTTAATACTCGTTTCGTCCTGACAGATTATTCACAAGCCACGACATTCCAAATTTGAATAAATGCACTGTGTAGTGCTGCTTATGTAATGCTTTCGTACGGAGCACGAAGAATAGTCAAGTACGGTTGATAAATTTTACATCCATTCTCAATTCACTGGCAACTTTCACCTGCGTAATATACTTTCTGAAATATAAGCGTTTGAAGTCTAACTAATTTTCGTAACGCTCTGATTTTTTATTTCATTCCCCAGTATTCACGTTAAATATTTCAATAATAAAATATAAAATAGGTATAACAAAAGAAAAAAAATCAATATTCGTAATTGCATGTTATTTTTTTTAATATAGGTTTATGATGATACGGGTGGAAACTGACAATGATTTTGAAGTATATATTACAATTCTGGTATAAAAAATCCCTAAATTTACTTCAATAGTCAAACGAGTTTAATAACACCCTGTAAGCATTTAATTAAAATACTTTCCGAGGTACGCTTTTCTTACTTGTCGATGACGTCACGCCATAAAAAAGAGAAAAAATCTTTGCAAGGTTTTATAAATGAGCCCATTTCTACTAAATGTATAGGCACTGAAGAACACGTTTTCAATATGCCATAAAAGTAATGTTTCGAAAACGTGGTGTATAAAAAGTTAAGCTTTTCAAAAAATCCTGAATGATGTATTCTCAAAATACAGGGCCCTACAGTTAAATACATTCCTTAAAAATATTTATTATATGTAATACGTTTTCATTAACTACTGCAAAACGATTTAGTGGTAATATTATTTGTTTTAATAACAAAAAAACATTTTGTATAAGCTTTATTTTATTTATTCTTTTGTTCAATTTTGTAATTTATTGAATAATCAACATGTTTCAAAACCAATGGATACTTCATCAGGATACAACGTACTAAAAATTTAAATTAGAAAAATAGACCTTAACAAAAACCCTTTTTAAAAAATATTTTTAATAAATATTCTATTTTGTTTTGAATTCGGCATAATTTTCCAAGATTTATAGATTTTCTAAAAGTGTGTAGGTGATGACTAGAAAAAACTTACATGTCACAGATACAGATGTCATACGACCCATGCATATCTAGAATATTGCTATTGTCTCTGTTAAAATGTTTTTCGTGGTATTAAGATACTTTTTTTTTAATTTTCAATTGGTTAAACAACTTTGTAGATTGACAATTTAAAAAATTAATTTTATTATTTGTTTTAATCTACTTATAGTCATTTATTACACCTACATGTTTCGGAAAAACCTTTCCATCGACAGGTGTTTTATAAATGTCAAAATATCAAAACGAATGATGTCTTTTGGTTTTCTAAATTATTTAAAAAATATTTTTAAATATTATTGCTGATGTTCTTGGTTACACATAATTATTGGAAAAATTTTTAGAATTGGACCAGTAGTTAAATTTAATTGATTATTAATAATGTTTTGTTTACTTTTACATGCTTTACTAATTTCTAATGGTTCTTAATTATTTAATTAGAGACTAAAATTACTTGTGTGTAAAATAGAGAGTCCTAAATTTTTATTAAAACCGTGATCATTTTCTAATAAATGATTTGAAAATTCAGAAAATCCATGATTAAGCAGACACTAATTTTTATAAATCATAAATACTATAACAAGATGAAACGACAACCTAGATATATTCTCCATGACTCAGGCTCGGTTGTGATTGTTCGAGCGTGTGATATGTGTTCATCACGCATGTAATATTGACTCGCGCCGAGGACCGTCACATGCGCTTCAAAACATGCGCGGTGATACTATGTCATGTGTTACTATTTGATATATGGTTAACACAATTCTTTATTATATTTATCACAAATTATTATTATTATTATTATTATTATTATTGATATTGGGCAGGCAGCTTAAGCTGATAGGCCCATATCACTGTCTCTCATTTGAATATCCAGCCTATTCTTAAACTGCTCTTTCTTTCTCTCTCTTATTTTCTCACTCTTATTTTTGTTTTGAACATAATCTCTGACATAATATATAATAAGTGTCATACGCGGATTTCTCAAAGGCATTCCACCGAGTTGATCGTGATACATACCTCTAAAATCAAGTTGGATTGCAGTAAAAGTTCGTTTAAGGCATAGATTTTTGCATTCTCCTCCAATCAAATGATCCGTTTATGTAAAAATCTACGCTTTAAACGAACTTTTATTTAAATCCACCATTATGGATTCGACCATAATTTATTAATATTCTTCGCATCGTACTTGAAAGACAGATTCCAATATGTATCTATAGAAGACGAATCTTCAACAGTTTTACCGGCATATCCGGGAATTCCGCAAGGATCAACCCTTGGTCCCTTACTGTTGTTGATTATGATATACAAGACTGGATAAAAACAGCGAAATGTGTGCTTTTTACAGATGACCTGAAAATTTATTCTAAGAATACGAGCTAATTTCTATTCTAAGATTAATGCTTAAATTAAAAAAAGATTTAGATGCGTTAGTGGACTGACTGAGGAGAACAATCTGCATCTTAATATAAAATAGTGTGCATGTCTTACCTTAGCCGTTCAGAAACGCCAATAAAGTTCGATTAGATGCCAGATTGACTTTCTCAAGTCACATAAACTAACTAATTACAACGTGTTATTAGCTTTTAGGCTTCGTAACACACATATCAAAAGGATTTTCGAATGAGAAGTGCATGGAGCTAATGTACAATTTTATTATTCTTTCAAAATTGGAATATGGAATTGGAGTTTTAAATTGGAGTTTGGAGCCCACACCAAAAGAAATGCATCGACATGATTGAGCAGATTCAAAAAAAATTCTTGCGCTACTTATACATCCGTAGAACAGAAGAATATCCTAAATTCATGCACCATGAAGTACTGCTGAGGGAAAGCAACTCGCAGCCTCGAGTCGCGCAGACAGGATGCCTAGTACATGTTGGAGGTCAAAATTTTAAGAAGTATAATTGACGCTCCGAACTTGGTAGAGAATTATGCCCTGTTTGTACCAAATATATATTTGATAAACGAGGTCACATGCTATTTTATACTTTTTAAGAGTATTTAGTTTTAAATTTTTCGTAATTGTTTCAAAATCTACAAGGTCTTAGGAATTTTTTTAAACAAGTCAAAGGTAATTTCATATCCCATCATATTTTGGTGGTTTGTGATCTCAATCGCACGTTGGATGCATTTTAATTAATTTTTTTCTAATATTAAACGATTTTTTATTAGTTTTAAGTGCATTGTAAGGTTTCATAACTTTTCTAGAATTTCGTTGTTGATATACTCGCACATATTTGATTGATGATGAATACACATTGATTGATGAATTTGTTAAATTTAAATTAAAATGTAATTTATGATACATACAACAACATGGCGTACCCAAATTAAAATTAATATGTTCCATAAAATCTCACCAGAATCGTAATTTAAAATTTGAAATTCGAATTCTTCATTTTCATCTGCACTCGTGTAGGTTATACTGCACGTTCCCGGTGCGCGTTCTATGCAGATGGCGTAATTCAGGTTATTCTGAAAAAAAATTAAAAATATCAAAATACATATAGGGTGGTCTGGTAAAGGATGTCTTTGTAATGAGCATTACTCTTGATGATGATTATTCGTCTCCCCACTCCGTGCCATTCAATCATCGTTTTTATCACAAATCACACGGATTTGAGGGCATCGCGTGTTCGCTTTACAATACCGTTCGATACGTAAATATGGTAAACATTTTTATGAATCCAATCTTTGAAGATGAGGGAACAGGGAAAATATATGTTTCTATAGCTAGACCGCATTCAAAAGAATGTGCGCCAAAAATATGTGCGTTGTTACGATGCAAAAAATGAAGACAAAATAAGTTTAAGTAACCTTTTTTAAACTAAAAAATATATATTTATTTGGAATATCGTATTGAGGCTTGTAATACGGGCTTGCCAGGCAACTTTCCCCCGCTTTCTTCTTACCGGAAAAAGCTAAGGAATGGTCTTTCAATTGTGGTCGACCCATAGCAAGACAGCCAATACAATAAGAGCTTAATTGGCTGCAATTTTAGCGTCGTTTCCTAATCAGCTATTTTTACACTTTGTTTTCTCCTTGCCCATTTATCTGTTCCTTCTGTGTGTAATTTCATTTATGGAGATATATTAAAGCATAAGAAAGCCATGGAGACTCAAAGAACTTAAAATCATTATACACAATCAAATGGAATAAATCAACGAAGAAACACTTGGAGGAATGGAAAAATATGTTCATAAATTCGTCATCATTTTATTTATGTTATTTTCCGCACATAGGCAATTCAAAATGGTATATTTTTACCTTATTATACCAAATATACCGAAATGCTATATTTTAACCTATTAAAGCACACGAAAGCCACGAATACTGGAAAAACCTAATATTATATAATACACAATCAAATGGAAAAATTAACGAAGAAACACTGGGAAGAGTAGAAATGAATTTCCAAAAATGGCTGTAAACGTGTGTTCGTATATCCTCATCATTTGATTAAAGTTATTTTCCGCACAAAGACATTTCAAAATGGTATATTTTTACCTTTATTTCTATGTTAGTAAATGTAGTTTATACAAAATGTTATATTCTGTTTCATTTACATATAACCACCCGTTTCCAGCCGTATTACACTATGTATCTACATAGAACTTTTACATTAAGTAAACGAGTATCTACTTACTCTATGTACGAGTATCTACATAGAATTTTTACATTATAACATTACTATATCGTTATGCGAATAATAAACTCTTGACACAGTGAATAATAGGCGTGCACCGTACTGCTACGCCCACTAATAAAAGCACTCTCTTAAAATTGAAATAAATCGATTACATATGTAGACGTTAGTAATACAAAAGTGATGATATTTGAGAAAGGTGAAAGAGCGTTTGATGTAAAGTTCACGCATTCGTGGTAGCCAGGGTATCACGAACATAAACAGTAAACTGGAGAAACGACAGCACATCAGATGGAGACCACTATACCACACAGTAAAGCAAACAATGTCTGTGAAGCTTCATCGGCAGTCATCCAGAGGAAGACCAAAGAACTCCTGGACGACTCAATGCTCCAAAATCCTACAAAGAAAAGGCCTGGATGAAAGCAATACCCAGAACTGAAGTAGATACAGCCTGATAACGAGAAAACCCGACCCCAACAGCCTGTGAATCCTCATTTTAGGTATTTCCGAAACATGTAGGTGTAATTAATCAAATTATATAAGTAGATTATTTATACTGTGGTGGATTCCACCACACGGGCGGCATCTGGCGTCCGTGGCAAACAACCAATCGACAGGCGGCGAGCAGGTAGACCGGCATTCCCGTTCCGCTCGCTCAACCGCCAACATACGAAACCCGCGTACGGGTCGCGATTTTACGGATTGTTACATATTAGACATTTAAACCCGCGCGTACTGAATATGCACTAATAAAACCGATCCGCGCTTCCACGATCTTTTGCTACTTACATATTTAAGATTAACGCCTTTCAACTTATATTGTAACTTGATTAAATAAACTCCTTGTGTCTTGTTCACGCTACATTCAGTGCATCATTTAGTAGGAGTTAGAACCCCACGGTGGCCCCGCTACCTGGACCAAGCTGCATCACCAAAACGAGAGTACTATCTGGTATTATACCCTGGACACACTGGTTGCAGCTTCAAAATGCAAACGATATTGGGATCCCTATGGCCTTAGAGTCGGGACCGCTAGGTGCGGTACCGGAGTCCTCCCCCGGTCCAGGACACAGCGGCACATATACAAACCCCCAAATTAATACAATCAATATTTAAAAAAAAAAACAAACAGCCTCATTCAAATATATGCTATTAGGTATATATAACTTTCACGTATCTCTATTCTTATAGCTTCACTTATTCACGATGTCGACACTTAAACAAGAAACACGTTTTTTTATACTTCAATAAAAGCCTGTCGAAATAATTCCTCAGGAAAACACGGCGCGAATTTATTACGCTTTTAATACTTATTCTGAAACATAACAATCCTTTACGTTTTGTGTTTGCAACCTTCGCACGGGAAGCTACTCTCATCTCCATATAAAATAAACATTTTAACTAATCCTAAAGAACATTTATGAATGTATATTATTAGCGGAAAACCGATCATGAACCAAAACTTCAAAAAATTCGACTTTGAAAACGTGAGAGAGAAAGAAATCGTTGACATTTACTCTTTCCAAGAAAATAAAAACAAAAATATGAATATTATTGAATACTCCGCAGATAAATCCTGCTCAAGGTATACAACAGCTGTATTCCAACTCAACCTATACAACACAAACTAGAATTTTCATCAACGACGGTTCTCCATCAACGGAAAAAATTAAAATAGACATTAAATGCAATACTCACACACCGATTCACATTTTGCCTGTATGAAAAAGAGAAAATGAAACAGTACAATATTTAAGCCAGTACAGCCATTTTATTTTATACATAGGTAATTAAAATGCTTAAATATAGCCATATTTCTTACGTCAACACAAGTTAACAACATGGCTGCATACGGTTACTAACGTCGGCTCGTATTACCGTAAAACAATAATTAAATAATAATGTAGGCACGCTTCTGTTTCTAGTAGGTACTTTTATATTTATCATGTTCAAAATTTTAAGCCTGTTAGTCACGTTATTTCGTATTTAGAGGACAAAACGTAAGTCAAATATTTTTCGGCTGTTCAATAAGGTTAGCAAATTAAAAACCAACAAAAAAATGATGATCAATATATTCAATCGGAACATTCAGTCGTCATTTATGCTAGACACGTTTAAAGATTCAACGTTTTTATATAAATATCATTATACAACACATGTTGCGAGAAACGAAAGAGTGCAGAAATAGTTTCTACGTATTTTGTCATAAAAAGCTGGTCAACACGGTAACCTTCACAGCTACGAGGATGGACTTGCCTTTTTCAAGATGCACAAACTTGAGTCCCGACGCAAAATATCCGATCTCGTTGTGCTACACAAGATTCTCAGTAGAGCTATTGATATTTCCCTATCTGATATAAATTTGCATGTTAAACCCCGTATTAGAAACCCGGAATTCTTTAGAATAAGCCAGCACACTAATAATGTTCTCGCATCACAAGATTGTGTCGTACATACAATATGTATTGTGCTGACTCTAGCATTGACGCTGATATTCTTGCAGATAACCTATCATCGTTCAAAAAGTTATTCAAACACAACATCTATTTTCTAAACAATGACCTGAACACATAGAACCATTAAATCAATTATTTATTTACATATTCTTATATGATCACACTACATTCATACACTTAATATATAATATACATAACAGAGTGTAAACTAAAAACTAGTTAAATTGAACTTTCACAAAAGATTTGGTAACTCCCACTTAAGACCCCACCCCCTCTCACTCTCTCTCTCTCTCTCGTAGATTCCTGATTGTTCTGTAGGCTAGTTAGTGCATGCTTGTTCTTGACAAGATTTACATGCATGTGATAAATATTGGTGAAAAGTTAACAATACTATGGTTGTGGTGTATAGGGTTGTGAACATAGTAGTGTAGTGTTGGTCCTGACGAAGAGACGGTTATGTCTCAACACCGGTAGACCTAAAATCTGGTAGTGGTTTATACAAAGTTAATTAATACTCTGTTATAATGTCTAACCACAAAGTTAATGATTTGAATATTAAAAATATTAATAAAAATAATATATATAATAGTTATATATATAATATAAATATATATATATATATATATATATATATATATATATATATATATCTTTATATATATATATATATATATATTATTTTTATCATATTTTTATATTCAAAATCATTAAATAATATAGAATCTATATATATATATATATATATACATTTATGTTACTAGAGCGTGGCGAAAACACTTGTAATTGGGATAATGGGATAGTATCCATTATTCTGTTGGTGGCTCTAATTAAAAAAAATTAAAAAAGGACATTAGTAAATTATCAATTTAATCTCTCCAGCAGTACTCACAAAGTATCCAGGAACTCTGAGGCCGGGGAGGCTCCCGCTGCTCCTGTAGTTGAAGGACTCGAACATCCCCTCGGCGCCCCGGTAGTACTGCAGGCAGCCCGGGGGGGCCGCGCCCCTGGCCAGCTGGCACACCCCCACCTGCAGCAGGCGGGCGGCCGGCTGCGAAGACAGAACGGAGATGTAGAAAGGTCCGGGAGCGTCTCCAACCTCTACGTACACTGAAAATCACGGAAAAAATATTGGACACTGTACCACCACAAAATAATAAAAAGTCAAATAGATCCTTTCATCATTATCTAAAAATATTGTATAACTGAAGTTTCGATATGAGGCAAACATTCGTAAGTCTAAGTCTGTGATCGCCCATGCGTAGCACATGTCCCGTGCATCTCAATCTTGCTTCCACGATCATGTATTCAAGTGGCCGACATTTAGAGCGACGCAGAACTGTAATGTTAGATATATGGTCGCACCAGTGGATCTGTAGAATGCGGCGAAGGAAGTTGGTGGAACATGTTCAGACTCCTAACGTTCTTCTGTAGGGTACCCAAGCCAGGCACACATGCATAGAGATGAAGACTGTATAAATGCAGTTTTAGTCCCGTATTATACTATTTTTATTTTTTTCATTTTAAAAGTTGTGCAGGGTCTACGATAGTCTACTTACTCTGTTGATCATTATTGATTCCACATAAAATTGGAATGACGCTGTTAATGTTCTGCCCTGTTATGACGAATTGGTCCTCTACACATGTTCCATTTGTTGGTGGCTGGAGCTAGAATGAAATGTATTCATTATTGTTTTAAACTATTTTTGTCGACATCGTCGAAACAATAGTAGTTACAAAATAACAACATGTATGCTGTACAAAGTTTAGTTTAGGTTTACAAAAATCAATACAGAAATATTAATACCAAGTTATAGATACATGAGTAATAATTATTAATAAAATTTTAATACGAATAGTAGGTATGTCTATGTTTTTTTATAAATTATTAAGCGTCAAATTGAGATACTATAAATAATTATATAACACTACAAAATGATCATCCAAAATTGAAAATCTATTGAATTTGTTAAGAACCTTATGAAAGCCAGAGAGGCAATTCATTCTTTGTTTCATAATTGATGTAGATATACAAATTATCTTTAAGTTGAACGCTTTTGTTAATTATGGTTCTGTTAATATTGACTTAGTCTTTAATTTGAATTATAAACAGAAAGTTATTAAATCATTCTCAAAAGCTAAGACAAAGTGTATTATCCCAGAGCAAAGAGATTAAATTTCTTTAGATTGAAAAACTTAAAAATTATTTTCAATGTTTCGTTTGAAAAAGAAGAGAAATTACATTTTACGCCCATCAGTTATTCTTTGTTCAAAAACTAGTTTCTAGTTTTGTTGAACAGTAATAACGCCCACCTTTAACTGCAAAGGTCTGGAGTTTAAATTCATAAATAGAAAAAAATATAAATGTGATACTATTCATATTTGAAAAAATCACGAAATGGTGATACGTACTTCCATCTGCACAATGTCAAGGAAGAGTTGAGTGATCCCAGGGTGAGACTTGTGGACAGTGAGGGTGCAGGATAGCCTCTCCTGCGAAGGACGAGGATATCCAGGGTTGGTGAAGGTGGAACAATTGGCTGACGTCTGGTCACCACAAGAATACTGGACTAGAAAAAAAGTTTCATATTTCGATCATTTTCGGACGGCATAAGACATTAAAAATATAGAGCTCAATATTCTCTACAGGATAAAGTGTCTGTGGGTAGATGTTGGAGGATACGTCCACGACAACAGCTACATGGACGTTTGGTCCAACGACAAAAGATCCACGACAAATGTACACCTCTTTCTAGATATCGAATAGTATATGTAAACCGTGATTATGACTCCCATTGTTTCGTTGTGTCGATGTTTACGGGTATAAACACCTACACAGCTAAACAATGTGCCTTGTACGCACAGTTTACACATACTAATTCGATTGTCTTTCTGAAATGGAAAGAGGTCTAACACACGACAAAAAATCCACGGAAATGTAGGTCCAATGACATAATGATCACAAAACGTTTTTTTTTAAACATCTTATAATAAATTAAACTACTGATGATGGTACTGAAATCATTCATCATATCATCATATATGTACTTGGTAAATTCATTTAAAAAATTTGCCAATCAAATCAATGAACGAAAATGTTGTATATGAACTTACGTTAATTCCCTATCAAGCATAGCATGCAATATTTGTCCTTATTCTTGGATAAAAAGGAGCAAGAATCTTATATAACTGTTCAGTATGTGTACTGTAACTATTTTTATTTTGTTTAAACTACCTTACCTTATCTAATATGCTTTTTTTTGTTATAATTCGCGAAAGGTTAGGTATAGGTACGAGAAGTATAAAAGAAAAGAGAGGAATATCCCAAAAAAAAATTAAAAATTGAAAGCACTCACCGAGGATTGCTAATTTAAAATATTAGGTCCTTACATATGAAATTGGCGTTTTGCCGTACTGGCAAATTTGATCTCAAATATCTTCTCTTTGGTTAGGAATTCCAAATCCAAATTTATACAGCTATTTACTCATGTATTTGTGTTTTGAAAATTATAATTCATTTGTTTTTTCCTCAATTGTTTTTTTCTTTGCGTCACTCAGTTTACAAAATGAAAAACTTGAAATATCGCGTTATTTACGAGTACGAGTTCCACCGTGGCACCAGTGCTGCAGAAACGACTCGAAGGATTAATAATGTGTATGGCGACGGTGCCGCAAAAGAAAACACAGTGCGTTTTTGGTTCCAACGTTTTCGTTCTGGAAATTTCGACCTGCAGAACAAGCCCCGTGGACGGCCGGAGACCAAAGTTGATAATGAAGAATTGAAGGCTATTGTGGAAGCGGATCCATCGCAAACCACATCGAGTTAGCTGCAGGCTGCGGTGTTAGTGATAAAACTGTTTTAATCCACTTGAAGCAAAGTGGTAAGGTGAAAAGCTTGAAAGGTGGGTACCTCACGAATTGAGTGAAGCAAATCAACAAACGCGCGTTGACTGCTGCGTTGCATTACTCAACCGGCACAATAATGAAGGGATTTTAAATCGCATCATTACCTGTGATGAAAAGTGGATCCTGTACGATAATCGGAAGCGCTCATCGCAATGGCTGAACCCTGCCGAACCAGCCAAACCATGCCCCAAGCGAAAATTGACTCCAAAAAAGTTACTTGTGAGCGTTTGGTGGACTAGTGCTGGAGTCGTTCACTACAGCTTTCTTAAATCTGGCCAGACGATTACGGCAGATGTCTATTGTCAGCAACTGCAAACAATGATGGAAAAGCTAGCTGCTAAACAACCGAGGCTGGTTAATCGCTCTAGGCCACTGCTGCTTCATGATAACGCTAGACCACACACTGCACAACAGACGGCTACCAAATTAGAGGAGCTTCAATTGGAATGTCTAAGACATCCTCCGTACTCTCCGGACCTTGCCCCAACAGATTACCATTTTTTTCGAAATTTGGATAACTTCTTGCAAAGGAAAAAATTCAACTCCGATGGGGCAGTCCAAACCGCCTTCAAAGATTTTATTGATTCCCGTCCGAATGGTTTTTTTAGTAAAGGGATCGATGAACTACCTATGAGATGGCAAAAGTGCATAGATAGTAATGGTACATACTTTGATTAAATAAATATATTATAATAAAAAAAATCGGCTTTATATTCCTTCCATACTAAACGCCAATTTCATATGTAAGGACCTAATATTATGTATCAATCCCTTTCAAAATCATGTTTCCTTTAAATTTTAGCCTTTGTGTTTCCTATAAAATCTTGAATTCAGTACATTTTCAGGCCTTTTGTCGTGATTCTAGTTAAAGAAGGCCCCGCAATAGCGGGGATCGTGGAAGGCAAAGAAGAAGGCCTTTATGCAGCATTGAATGAAGATGAAGAAAAGAAGAAAAAGAAAAAAAATATATTTTGTAAAGTCATTTTCCTTAAAATATCCTCAATTTAAAAGCTTATAGTTTTTTTTAATATTTATCGCAAACCTCTCGTGCATATTCTTTTTATCAAATTTATCATCTTTTTGGTAACAATTTGAGTTCATATATTTATTAAATTATTATTATCCCTACAAAATTTGAATCATATAAATTATATATAATTTAAAGTATTTTATATATATATATGTTTATGTTATAAAAGGGTTTTCACGGATGTTAAAAATGTTAGTATTAATTTCTTTGGGGGTTTTTATTACTATATTACTATATTATTAATAATATATATATATAGTCTGGTACTATAATTAGTTTTTGAAACATTTTTGTTTAATTTAATTACTTTCCAAAGAAAAGTATTTTTCTGATTTGTAGTTACTTTTAAGTTCTGTACTTGTTTAGTAAAAAAAAGAAAAATATCTGTTTGTTTATTTTTGGTCTATGTATGACAATGACTGATCTTAATTACAAAGGTCAAAAGTCTATTGGCGACTGTTTTATTGCTACCATAGACATAATACATTTTTAAAATACATGTTTGTTTTAAAATTCTTATAAAAATACCATATAGGGCATGGAAAAAACTTAATTGAAATTCTGAACTGGCTTTGTATTTTTTTCAGCGAAATTCAAATGAACAAATTTAAATGCACAATTCCCAGTAAAATAAATAAAATTATTTCTTATAAAAATATGTTACTGTTTTTTATGAAAATGCCTGAATCTTTATTACTCTGATCCAAGAAATCAAGCAGACTTCATCGAGCGAGAAAACTATTTTCTGCAAAATTGCAAGACTCGCGATCTTTTGTGCAACTTATGATGACCCTTTGGACGGCAACAATTGGAACGTTCTTTGAATGGAGCTAGTTTAATAACGTTCCTGAAATATTACTTAAAATATCAGAAAAGGATGCGAATTTTCTGAAACTTGCACTAAAAAAATATCATGTTTTCCTAATTTTTACTCCCTTTCTTTTAACTCGTAGCGTCTGGTTGGTTGGTTGCTTGTTGGACGAAAAAACTTTGGATCGATTTTTAATCTTTTTTCCGTGATCCCATTAAAATGAAACTTTGCAAGCAGACTCGTGGCAATGATTAAAATGATCTATCAAATTTTCGTTAAAAAAAAAAATAATTATAGTATAATTAGTTTAGAAATTTTAATGGTTTTTTCAAATTAAAGAATTTTAAAGTTATTACCAACGGCGACCTGACGACGTCACGGAATATTTAAAATTTGAATTACTCCATCGGTATAATAGGTAATTCACTACGAATTTTAAAAATTTATGGCAATTAGTTCACAGATGAAAGCAAAATTCGTTTTTTTGGGAAGAAATCAAATAATAATTTATTTCTTTTAGATTTCTGCTTAGTTTTGAATAATTCTATATAACTCAAATCTGATTCAGACTATTTTAAATCATTTGACGCTGGAAATTCATAAGGTACGATATTGCTGATAATTGAATCCATCAAAATCATTATTAAATTGACTGATTTAAGAATTTAATCTTCAAAGCATGAAGTGTCATCTTATTAAAGCTCAAACCATGCAACATTTTAGAAATATATTAAATTCCTGTAAGTTTAGTGTTATATTATGTGTTTTAATTCTTTAAGATTTTCATTCACCAAAAAGAATGTATGAGGAAATAAAACGAAAAGAAAATTGAAATGGAGATAATGAGAGATTTTTGACATAGATATTTTTCTAGACATGTTTCATTTTTAGTCAATCAATTATTTAATTACATGATAGTAAACTTAATTTGAAAAGAAAGGGAGTAAAATAAAAACTTAGTTTTTTATACCTGGTGATTAAACATTTCCAACACAGTTAAAACAACTCAAATACTCTTAGAAATCCAAAATCTAGAAAAATTCTCTTAGAATGCAGTTCTTTTGAAACAATTAAAATGCAGGTATTAATGAAAATTTTTAATTTTAGCATCAGAAAAATTTCTAAATATTATTTAAAATATCTGTACACATGTATATATTTTTTTAAATGCTGAAAAATGAAGGAGTAACAGAATTTATTTAATAATTATTTTTGTTGCATTTTTAAAATATATGGCTTCAATAAAACATAATGCAATCATATCTTAAACTAGAAACACATCGGCAGAATTTATTAGAAAAAATATTGCAATGTCAAGCGTGAACATAAAACATAAGGAAGAAATAAAATAAGACCACCGTTCGGAAAATCGTCTAAATCTCGAAAATCTATGATTTACGTACAGTACAGTGAAAATCTTCAAATAAATGTTATTATTTACCGTAAAGAGCAATGAAAATCTAAGAAAAAAATAAAAAAAATTTTTCAATAAGATAAAAATGATTTTGTGGTGACATTATTAACGTAACGTCGCTGTATATAAAATAAAGTCAATGTGCCGTTTAGTATCTACATTCTGAGATGAACGAATAGATTTGTGAATTTTTCATATAAATAATGGATATTTACTAAAAAAAACATTGCCGTTCATCTGAAAAGTCTGCCTAGTAATTATTTAAAATATTTTTTATAAATCTAGTCTGTGCAATTATTTTTTAAGACAGTGTCATTCGTTTATCTCAGAATGTACTTAAATGGCACATAGGATTAATAATTATGTATACAGCGACGATAATTAATAAAAATATATTTAATTTGGATATAAAATAATTTTATTGATTATAAAAACAAAAAATGTATTTTTAAATGCAAATTTTAGGTAGGGTATAACAAAATATACACTACTTTTTTGGAGGATAATAAAATAATAACTAAATTATTTTGTGGTGACACGATTAATATAAGTAATAAGAAAATATAATACTTTATTTTCACCTTTTATTAAACCAACATGTTTGGGGCCCGATGGTATACATTGTATTCTGATGAAGGGACCATTGGCCCCGAAACAAGTTATTTTTCCTTCAATAAATAAGTCATTAACAAAGAAACAAGAAATAAAACAAAATATTTTCTAATTAATTATATTGACAATAAAATTATATAATTTATTTCACTTACACACACAGCAAATGCCATAGCCGTCTGCACAATCGCCGGACTCGACTCCTGAAGCGGCAGAACATTCCAGACGATGGATACAAGTTCCCTTCAAACCACTCGCGGATAGACACTCCACGTTATGAAAATTGACAACTTCAAAAATACTCAAAAACCTTCCAGCCGAAACGACGGGCTCTGAAAAAAGCCTCGATTCATCGTAAGTTTTTCCACCTTTATTTATTTTTTTATCGTTAATTTTAATGTCAACATTACTCGGGAGACCATTTCCACCACTTGAAGTTTTATGAATGTATTCAGACATTTTGGGTGTTCTCGTCAAATTTTTTCGACCAAGTATACCATCTGATTTTATTGGTATTTGGGGTCTTTCGATGACTGGAACTTCGTAGAAAAACGTTTCCAAATTAGTATCATGGTTTCGTATTTTATTTTTTCCCTTAATTTCAACATAATTATTAAGACTCGACGCCTCTCTTACGTTTTGAATGTCAGATCTTCCCTTAAAAAACATATTTTCAAATGGATCGGTACTGTTATATTTAACTGTGTTGATTTTGTAAAATCTCTGCCTATTTTTTCTTGAGTCGTTTCGAAAGCCGGAACGAGAAAGGAAATTTGAATGTACGTATTTATTTGACGGCATCGTAAAATTTGACGTAAGCAAATCGAAGTCCACCAATGAATTATACCCGTGATTTCCAATGAGATATCGTCTGTTTATTTCAAAGAACAACCTTCCTTGTGGCGCATATAATATGAAAATGAAAGTAGTGAAATAAAGGCCCCATGACTTAAAATATTCCATGATGAAAATATTTCGCGTTTGATATTCGTACTTAAATTCGAAGAAACTAAACCTTCGATCGAGTTTGTTGAACAATGCTCGTTACCCATAAACTTTCCTTGGATTATTTGAGAACTCAGGTTTATTCAGAGTGAGATATGTAGAGAAAGTTTATCGTCATTCACTGAACTTAAGATGTAATGTATGGAGTACGGAGAGTAAGTTACAGCAGCACTGCTATCTCCTCGTCTCAGCTGACACTGGAATGTTTATGCCGAGAAATGCATTTGTCATCGTAAAGCGCTGATGCATTATATGGGTACATCGCCGCTGAGATGAAATGTCAAATACAGCGTGTTTAATAATAAAAATTAATCATAAATTATTTGGTAGTAATTTTGATGTTAGAACATATGCATAAAAATATTTTTATACGAGCGTTCTAAGAACAAAGTAACTGGATTTTGATAATCATTATTTTAGATCAATTAAAAAAGATCTTTTAATGAGTTAAATAAAACGGATATTTATACGAACCATATATTTCACTGAGAAGCAAGAGATTTGCTTCTCCAACCTTAACTCTTTCAAAATAGATTGATAAATTTTGTATTTAAGTTAGTTATTATCTATATCTGATGATGAGAGGGACTGCTCCTCTCGAAACTATAGTTGTAATTTAATAACTCATATTGTGTGTGTATTACAAAGTAAAGTAAAATATATTTTAAATTATAATGTTGCACCACGAAGTATCTGCCAAATTTTTCAATGATACTAGAAAAAATATCTTATTAAGATTTCTGCACCGTTTCAATAATTTTATTCGAATGAATATTCGATATGAGTTACTTTTATTGATTTTCCAATTGTATGCAGAAGATTATACAGAAATATTGAAAAAAAATACAAACTTTGATGTGACTTATCTGCTTAACTTTTGGCATTTCACCCAAAGTATAAACAATATTTTCTATTCAAAATTAAGCTAAGATGACAGACAATTTTTTTGCTACTATCTACGAGATACTGTATAATTATTAACGGATCCTTCAACAAATATTAACGCAAATAACCATTTAAGTTAGACAAATATGAATTTTAATATGACACATTTTTATCAGCATGAATTTTATGGTCAAAGCATCGAGTATTAATTATTTCATAATTAAATCTTAATCCTATTTTGGTACCACGAAATTAATGCAAAATGTTAATACCGAGACTTTGGGGATTATGGGTACTAATTCCGGATTCTAACAACCACAATTTACGAGACCGTGGATTCTACAGCTGCACAGCGGGTATATAATTAAACACGAGTAATTTAAAATCAACACATTGAACGTGATATCAATGACAACTTATAAGGTTACCATATTTACACAGGCTTCTTTGCACCACGTTAAAAATACGTCACAACAAGATATGGAAGAATCCTGGAAATCTGATTACCGAATTTATCAACAATTTTTCGGGAACAAAAGTCTCGAAGCAATACCGCCGATAATTAAACAACGATGAGGCAAGGATGATAGTCTAAAACTACGTATCTGCGATACAAAAGTGACTTATTTAAAAGTAAAATTATTTCGGGAAGCGTTTCAAACGGTGGTTTAGTCTGTTTCGTTTAAAACTATGTTGGTAGTTTTTAGAGAAACAGTTTTATTTAAAGCAAGAAAAAGATTATCAATGTGAGTGACGTAAAAATTCATTTACAGCACGTTATCAAAATACGTAATTCTCCATGGTACATTTTCACTCGCAATAAAATATGAGGTACCAAGATTAAATAGGGAATTAAAAACAAAAAAAAAATATAATTCTCTATGCAATAATATCCGTCACTAACGGTATCAGTTGGCGCAAATAATAATAAGGTATAAAATAACGAATTGTAAAACCAAAAATACATATATAATTCTCTGTGTAACAACGTCCGTCATTAACGCTACCAGGTGGCGCAAATAATAATGATATAATATTTTATAATAATGAGGTATATAAATAAAAAAGCATAATTCTCAATGTTACAATTTCCGTCCCAACATTATCACGATGACTGTTTGAGCCAACATTATCACGATGACTGTTTGAGCCAACGTTATCACGATGACTGTTTGAGCCAACGTTATCACGATGACTGTTTGAGCCAACGTTATCACGATGACTGTTTGAGCCAACGTTATCACGATGACTGTTTGAGCCAACGTTGTCACGATGACTGTTTGAGCCAACGTTATCACGATGACTGTTTGAGCCAACGTTGTCACGATGACTGTTTGAGCCAACGTTATCACGATGACTGTTTGAGCCAACGTTTATCTTGACGATGACTGTTGTGAGCTCAACGGTTAATCCGTGACTGTTTTGAGCCATCTTTAATCACGATGGGACTGTTTGAGCCACGTATCAGAGAAACGTTTGATCCACGCTTATCTGCAGATGACATAAACGTTTTGATAGACATCGTTATCACGATGATGACTGTTTGAGCCAACGTTATCACGATGACTGTTTGAGCCAACGTTATCACGATGACTGTTTGAGCCAACGTTATCACGATGACTGTTTGAGCCATCGTTATCACGATGACTGTTTGAGCCAACGTTATCACGATGACTGTTTGAGCCAACGTTATCACGATGACTGTTTGAGCCAACGTTGTCACGATGACTGTTTGAGCCAACGTTGTCACGATGACTGTTTGAGCCAACGTTATCACGATGACTGTTTGAGCCAACGTTATCACGATGACTGTTTGAGCCAACGTTATCACGATGACTGTTTGAGCCAACGTTATCACGATGACTGTTTGAGCCAACGTTATCACGATGACTGTTTGAGCCAACGTTGTCACGATGACTGTTTGAGCCAACGTTATCACGATGACTGTTTGAGCCAACGTTATCACGATGAATGTTTGAGCCAACGTTATCACGATGAATGTTTGAACCAACGTTATCACGATGACTGAGCCGCGAGTTAAAGCTGTCTTCCCAGCTTTAACTCGCAGCTCAGTTTCAGAGCATATCCGAAACGATGATGCGTTAACCAGGGTGGGCGAATAGAGGCAGCTCCTGAACAGAATCGCCCAACAGCGAAAGAATTAGATAGGCCATAACATAAGGCACCCAGGCCTCTTTTTTACCTTCGTGGAAGGCAATATTGAAGGCAATAATCGTAGAGGCCGCCCGAGATCAAGCTACATAGACCAGATTATCGGAGATATGCGCTATAGCACCTGCAAGAAATGAAGAGAGGACAGAGAGGAGTGGAGAGATCGAGTGCTTAGTGCAGACCAATCCTAGGATTGAGACTCAAAAAAAAAACTCATATCTGGAAAATATAGTACCTATTATATATAAGTACATCTTTTTGACAGGTTTATATAACAATTTACAAAAGTATAGTGAAAACCGTGTAAAAATTTGGATGCGGTTTAAATCGAAATGACAATTTTAATCCTCATGACAAACCATGCCGATAACGCGTAGTTAAGTTCGATAATGACGTGCATGGAATATTAGTGGAAGCTGATGAATTAATTTCAATTCAATTTCAAATGAAATAGGTGCATTGCGATCTAATATTCAGAGGCACTAAAAACAATTTTTTTTTTAATAAAAATAAAAAAATGTTCATAAAAATGACGACAAAAAACAATCGAATTAGTATGTGTAAGCCGTGCGTACGAGGCACATTGTTTCGTTATGTTGGTGTTTATACCCGTAAATACTCCGTTTTTGCCTTTAGTATTATATCCCAATATGGAATCATCGAGCCGACAACTATAACATTACGTGTTTTTCTTCAACTCCTCGGTAGAATGTACGAAACACCTTTTATAAGCGATGAGATGAAGAATTCAATGTATATGTGAAAGTTTTATAACTTCCCTTTATCCGAGATAAACCCAAAAATCGAAAAACTCTGTATAAAACGGTGTAATTCGATTTACACCTTTACGCCACAAAGTGGAGAATTTTCCGCGAGAAACTCTTTTGGGGTGGATAATGGACTTCTAAGGGTAGAATCTAAAAGTTTAAGTATTGGGTTAGAAAACATATTGAGATAAATATGAAGAGATGGCTAAACCAGGGTTACCTACACAAAATAAATTAAAGTAAACACCGGTTTTAATACATTGTCAATGTCAAATAGTTTGCTTTGTTATTCATAATACTATTTTATAATATCCATTGTACCATTGCTACATTGCGACTGGATGAAGTATTTACTTTTATTATAAATACAGTAATATCGACATTTCTTGTCGTAACCGTCCGCGACTAAACGGGTAAGATGCCTGACTTAAAATCAAATTATTCATTCATTCATTTACGCCTAAATAGGCTTTTACATATGTAGGTATATAACAGTTATTTGCAAAAATAATATAAACAGAGAGAAAAACAAAAAAAAGAAAGTGTATATAATTTACATTATGGCGGAATGAAGCGCTCTCAGTATCGCGCCCCTATACTGTGACAGGCCAGAACCAAACACGTCCGCTATGTTTGTATAATTGTTACCTAACCTGTGTATTCTAGGTACTAGCGAGTTGTAGTGAGCATTTGTTCTAGTATTGTCGCAGTAAAAAGGCGTCGGCACTCGAGTAGTTCGACTGGGTACATGGAACATTATTAAGGACAAAATTTCAGGGCTGTGGTAATGCGAGTTTACAATTTTATATAATAAAATCAGATCGGATAAAACTCTCCTGTCCGATAGTGGCAATAAACCGGTAAAATATAATAAGTTTGTATAGTTAAGATTTTCTATTGGGATATGGAGACGGAAATTTATGTAGCGTAAAAATTTATGTTGAATTCTTTCTATTGTATGAACGTGAGCATTGTAATAGGGACACCAGATAGATGAGTTGTATTCGATTTGACTTCTAACAAGAGAACAATAATTATGGGAGCTCCGGCCGATATCCCCAACAAACTAGTTTTTTTTTAACTTTACCACTGACAAATAAACAAATTATGACCCAGAATCTAATAATTCACCTGACGGCGTTGCAGTTGTACCATAAAATGTGGTCGGAATAGTAATTTTATGAAATTAGAATATGTCTACTGAAATGCCAATTTCAAAAGTAATATTATAGCCTGCGTTTAAATCTGTTTTGAGTTAGTAACACTACTAGATTCGTAATTGTTAACCATATTTCTGTGTCATTTTACCTTCGAAATTACTAAGACCCATTTTAAATTAAAGTTGATGTTAACCGAGATAAAAATGAGGATTTTTCTGATTTAATAATGTGATTTTTTACCAATACCAATACGAGTATATCAGTTCTTTATTCCATTCTCGCATTCTTCGCTATTTATCTTATTGAAACATGCTAATTTTCTGATTTAAAATTATTGTCCCTTCAGAAAAAGAAACAATACAATTAGGAAGTGAAGCCTGAAGCTGGCAGCAGAAGAACGAAAATAGACTATATATAAAATAGGAGATTAGATCCCTTACACGTATGTGTGGCAAATCCATATATGATAGAGTAAAGAATGAAGATATTAAGAATGAATGTAAAGCTGATGTTAGCATAAATAAAAGAATTTAAAAAGGGTCACTCAGGTTGTTTGGATCTGGTAAGCGAATCAATGAGAAGAGAATGAAAAAAATATATATAACGCAAGTGTTGACATTGCCAAAAAGAGAGGGCGATCGCGAAAGACTTAGCATTACCAGATAAATCAGATCCTGGAAGATAAAAGTGGAAGAATATTTCGCAAATACGTAAGTAGGTACATTTGTGTTTCGCTTTACTCTTGTCTATTACTCGTTTATGGTATGGCGCGGGTTCCCGATCCACTCGCTTCTATGGTCGTGTGTCGCTTGTCAAACAATTCTGACTGCGCAGCACGGTGCTCCCGTATTTATGGAGACCCGTGTTTCAATCTTTTGGCGAAGCTGATAGATTGTGCCATAATTTGATAGTAATTTTTAATTTAGTGTAAAAGATGTAGGGTGCTGTAAAATCCTCGATTACATACAATTATTTCTGCTTCTACCATCTCGTGACAATAAACAGCGTGTAACAGAGCTAGTCCACAATACTTTACAGGTGGATTCCTGCCTTGATGAAGCAACACGACCTATATCAAAAGTTATGAAGTTATGCAATATCAAAGTTTGCAATTTTTTTCGATATATCTGACTTTTTTACGAAACGTTGAAGTATCATTACCCTAAAAAAAATCCCATTGAGAATATTCCAATTGGAATTGGAAGGTTTTTATCATTTTATTTGATTTGTATTAAAGGAAATTAATTTTTCATATTGGATGTAAGTCCCTGTAATGATAGTCCAACGTTTTGCAAAAAATTAATCAGAAATATTGAAAAATAAATGAAAACTTTGATGTCGCATATCTCCTTAACTATTGATATTAGGTCATGGTTGCTTGATTATTTTGGACTCATAATCAAGTCAGGAATCCACCTGTAAAGTATTATTGACTAACTCTATTACACCCTGTATAAAATATCTTAGATATATATTATGCATTGTATAGCAGTGATGACTAGTAATGCAGGGTTAACGCGAAGCGAGTCAAACGATGAATAGTTTTAATTTGAAAAAAAAATGATTGTCACAGCTGAAACATATGCTGGTCTCTTTGTGCATGCACGATTTTGGTGTGCGTGTGTGCGACAGGTATAATTTAATGGCGTCACTAAATGCCGTAATTTAATAATATTAACGTAGAGAACCACTTTGAAGAAAGATAAAATCATGGCACAATAAAAATATCGCTGTCATTATCACTTCACTGCTGCGGCGAGAGGCACTTGGAGCATTTTTATCGTCTCCCGAAAGCCTTCTTTCATAAGACCTTCCCTTCTCGATCATAGTGAGGTCAACGGAAGGCTTTTACTCATTTTGTATTTAGGTCTCTTTTTCACGATATTCTATTTCAGAATTACAATAGAGTTAAATACCTATATTTATTTCTATACTACACATCAATGTAGGTATTTTATTTTATTACAAGCTATAACCCGATGTATATATATATATATATATATTTAATACGAAATAAATAAATGAAATTAAGAGACACACACAAATATCAAATAATTAAACTGAAAAATTACCAATTTCATTATCGCAGCTACTTAATAAGTCGTCAAGATTTTTTTTGTGTTTCGTTAATGTTACGGCGATTTCAGAATACCTGCCGTTTTTTTGTTTTTAAGGATTGTTATCCAAGTTTGTCTTGGTTTAATGTTTGTCTAAAGTTTAATTAAGAATGAAAATGAGCCACCGTTACAGTACTGTTGCAATAATCGTAAATAAGTTGCTAGGTATATTAAGTTTGTAATTATATATTTTTTTTCCTTTTACAAAAATTAATATCATTTAACATTTCAAATATGGGAACAATTATTTATGTTACTATCTCTACGAGAGTCAGAAGAGTCGTGCATACCGAAGGAGTTTTACAGGTACAAGGTATATGCAATTTAAAACAGTTTCATGATTATATTGTGTCTAGTAGGTATTTGTGTATATATTATTTTGTTTCAATTTTAAATATTTTCTGATCAGTTATTTTCCTGATCGTTTGGGTGAGATGAGATTATCAAAGAATTTAATACAAAGAAAACTAAAATGATTTTGGGTAGTAGTAAAATTAAATTTTGGTATGTTAAATGTATCTCTAAATCTTGCAGATCGAAAATCGCTTCTTGTGTTTACCGTACATATTTTTAAAAATTTGGATTACCGAATTCTTTTGTATATATATATATTATATTTTTGGTACTTTGAATTCTTTATATGGTTGGACACTTGGATAGTCATTTTTTTCTTAAGAATTATTTTAATTATCTTTTTTTGGGTAGTTTCTAATTTAATGTGATAGTGATTTTATATGCTCCACCTCATTCAATAATACCGTAATATAATTAGGATTGTAAAAAAGCGTAATATATTATTTTAAGATTTTTATTGATAGAATATTTACGGATATGCCCCTCTCGTATCTGTAAACCTAACACAATGAAACAATGCGCGTATTGTGCACTGTACCCACTAACTCAAATGCAAGCTTATATGTAAAGACCCATACAAGTGGAGTGTTTAATTCAAGTAAATAAAATATATGGGCTGTAAAAAATATTTATGAAAAAATAATGGAATATTCGATAATCGATATTTACTTACATACTTTCTTACGATCATGCCGTTTTCTGGTGGGGATAATTGATATATTAATTATGCTAAGATCAGCTTTACATTCGTTTCTAATATCTTCATTCTTTACTCTATCATAAACGGATTTGCCACACATACGTCTAAGGGATCTCATTACCACTGCATTCAGTCTATTTTTTTTGTGTATTTCAGTGTATTTCATGTATGCATCATATTAAAAGAAAAAAGATTTTTAAATTCATACAAATGCAATTTTCAATTATTAAAGATATTTTCTAATTCAACTTCAATAAATTGTCATTTTCAAAAAAATATTATTTCAAAATAATACAAAATAAATACAAAATTCAAAAAAATATTATTTCATAATATTTAGCACACATGCTATTTTAAAAATGTTTAATAGTATGTGTCTATATATCTGTACAACTGTTTTTGCGAAAGAATTATTTTCCTAATTAAATAGAAAATATTTTTTTATTACAAATCAGCCGTTATCAGAAACATTGAACAATTCTAAAAAATTAGGAATACACATTTGTATAGGTAACTATTGTGCGAGAAAAGTTTTCTCGATAAAATATATTTTTTTATAAAAACCAGCCTTTATAAGAAACATGAAACCATTGAGTGCAATCCAATGTAGGAGCTTCTATTGAATCCTTAAAATATCCATTTTGATTGCATTCGGCATGGTAGGGTGTACCCTAACATAACTATAATATACTATAATAAAGGGTGGGGGAAAAGGGCTACGGCTGTTCGCTTACCTATTCTCTCCAAGCGCTCTTTAAAATATCTAGGTGTTTACAGAATACAGTCCTAAAAAATTATATATAAACAATTAAAAAAATATGTTCACATCGCTGATTTTCTTTCATATCTTAAATTTTAGTCTAAATTTTAAAATAATTATATTAAGTTAGCCATAAATAAAATATATATATATAACGTCACTTAAGCACACCATAGATGGGCCAAATTTCATCACAATAAATTGGGTATTTAGCCCAATTTATTGTGGCCCATTCCTAAAATTCTGCTGTACCGTTTATTTTCGGATAAACCTATTTGACGCTCAGTGAGTTGCTATTATTGTCCCCTAATTTTCTTTAAAACATCGGTCAACAAGAAGACATTTTTGTACCTATATTTATTTTTATATGGCGTTATAAGTTATTTTGCTAGAAGCGTAATAATTCTCTTTTATAATAAAACATATTTTAAAACATCCAAAAGAACAAAAAGTTGAATTACAGCTCAAATAATTTCTTATTTCAACATAAAACTGATTATATTATTTCCACTCACAGAATCTGAAAATGGAAATGTTTCAAGTATCTCAAAGAGAAAATTATTTTATAAATAAATACAAACAGAGCTTTAATTATCTAAAACTTTCGTAGCGTACAATAAGGAGGAAGGGAGAACGAATATAAACAGAGATTTATATTATAAACACAAGACGTATATTTGTATTTACGACACGAAAAATAACAAATAATAAATTTAAAATAGAATAAACATATATTTTTAACGGAGTATAGTCCAAACAGTTCGTTATTGTAAAACTATTAAACAAATAAATAAATAAATGAAAAAAATATAGATAAATTATCACAATGGACCGTGACATATGGTGATATCTTAATTTTAGATAATTTACTGTATTCTTAATATTCTAGTGTATTTTGAGAATTATTTAGTAATGTATTTTTAAGACATGAACATAGAGCATTATTCAATCAATATTCGTAATTTCTTACATAATTATTACAATCTATTACCCGCCAAAAATAACGCACTTTTTATTAAAAAATAATATTTATTTTAGAAGTCAGGAACGGAAAATATTTTAAAAACAATTACTTATTGTACATGTTTTTTTGTTATTTTAAACATAATAAACGTAAAGCTTACTTATTTTAAATGAATTCCTAACCCATATTAGCAATAACCCGTAAAAATGACGTAATTTTATTATATAAGGCTGTGAGAACAGCGCTATCTGGAGTAGCGTAGCGCCTTGATTTCGTAAGTGATGGATATTATTATATTATACTTTTTTGCTTCTTATATCTCATTTTTATATTATACCTCATTATTATTTGAAGTCATCAAAGCGTTAATGTCGGACATTGTTACGTAGAGAATAATGTATTTTGGTTGATTAATACCAAATAATAGACATTATGATATTTAGTAATGGGTGCACTCACAAATGTTAATTTTTTATTAAATCTAAAAAAAATCTAAATAGGTATTAAAAAAATCTAATTCAGGGTATTTTATAAAAAAGCAGAAAGTCAATGTTTTCATTTTATTTAATAACAATTTTGAAATCATGCTAATTTTTAAAACGGACTGAGATCAGTAATTGCATAGGAATTTACGGAAGGATATTCGAAATCCCAATCCCAATTATAATCGTTTCGTTGTCTGTCTGTATGTAACTTCGTGTAACGTACATAATTTCGTTCGAATTATGGCTAAAAAAAGAGGCTTGAACCCCAGGCCAGCAAACCCGAAGGCGGCAACGATAGCGATGTTGCCACCACCGCATGTGCGTGATCTTTCAAAAATACAGTACATATAGGACTTTGCGAAGACGTAAACCCTTTGTACCTAAAAAAAAGATATTTTCTAAATACCTTTATTTTCTTTAGGTACACTGGCTTTAAAAACGTTTTTTCCAAGACCAGTGACGTATCCGATATGGTGTTGTGGCTAGATGCGTTTATTGAAAGTATACTGTACTAGCGCGCAGACCTGCGCAATACTCGAGTAGACTTTCCGATCATAATGGCACGCATCCGTACACTTTGCTCGTACGTAAAAATCGAGTATATTTTCAAGCACCGCATACAAAAATAATAACTAATAATAAAAAATAATAAAAATAATACATTAGTACCACTCCACAATAGCCGAGTATGCTTTCCGGGCGCATGTTTTGCCCGCGCTGATGGAAACTGTACTAGATTAGTGGCATGACCGCCATTTTGGTAGATTGCTATCCCTTTCTTTTGCACGGAAGAATAGTTATCTATCCTATTTTTCTATTGCATCATCTTTCGACACGTGCTATTGTTTTGATTAATAGTGTTTTAGTAAACAAGTGAAAAATAACTGGATTTCGACGTAACTAGTGCACAAATTACCTAATAAACTGTGAAGATGATTATCAAAGACTCATTATATACTTAAGTGCTTAATAAACCGGATTTTTTATATGAGCTGTATATTTTACAGAGAAGCAAATCCCGACATTTTGCTGAAGCCTGGAGAATATCGACTACAGATAACGCAAAATATTATTTTTTTCACACGAAGCAAACAAATTGTGGTGAGACATAATATCTTTAAATAAAATAACTATTTGTATAACAACACTTTATTGAGTTTACACCAACTAGTTTTATTTCACAGCTGAGTCTTCAAATTCAATGAAGACTCACATTCAATGAAGACTCAGCTGTGAGTTGAAACTAGTTGGTGTAAACTCAATAAAGTGTTATTATACAAATAATTCATTGAATGTGAGTCTTATAGTTTTCATTGAATGTGAGTCTTCATTGAATTTGAAGACTCAGCTGTGAAATGAAACTAGTTGGTGTAAACTCAATAAAGTGTTATTATACAAATAGTTATTTTATTTAAAGTAAAATAAATAATTTAATTAACACATTGTTCACTTAAAATTAAAAAAATATTCAGTTACATATTATTATTTAGGCATAATTTTGTAATAATTATAATAAATTCCTTAATAAAAGATGATTGTCACTTCAACATATCTTATTTATTTTGTGCAATTAAAGACAGACTTTGTCAGTTTTCCCGTGATGTATATAATATACTATACTCAAGTCACGATAGTAAGCTAGTATTTATGATATTATACAATAATTAAAAGTTAGATTTTTATCCCTTTTTTATAGCTATATACAAGTGAAACTAATTTATACGCATATTTACAATACTCACTCAAATACTCAAAAGTCTAAGATTATTAGTTTTAATTTACAATTGATTTAGCTAAATGGGTACTAGCCTAGTATAGTTGGAAACTATACCTACTTGAGTGTTGCGCATAAATTGAGTATACTCTCATGACATATATTTTATTTTCGCTCTTGAAATTATACTGCGCTAGTACATACAGTATGGGAACGTACTGGCACAGGATACTTTCAATAAACGCTGACTAAGTGGCTGGCTAGCACCACGGATGTCGGGTTCGGTTCCCGGCACCGAAATATATTTTTCTCATTTTATTTTTTACTTTATTTAATGTCTATTTTATTTATAATATAAATTATTTACTTATGTACAATTGATGTTGTCATAAAAGAATGTGTTTAGTTTTACACCATTCGCTAGGGTTTAAAATAGTGTCATTAGCTGCCGGCAGGGGAAATATTAAAAAAAATATAAAAATATTTTGATAAAAGTTCGTAAGTGTCGGCTATAAATTAGTAAATAATTAAATCCACGTAAAAGTACCGTCATTTTTGACAGGTTACAGCAAGTTATTATTATTGGAGATTCTTCCAGCTATTTGTATTATTTTAGAAAAGTTTTACTTTTATAATTTTAGAACTTTTCAAATTGTATATATTTATATTTCATAACTCCCTCATTCATTTATTATGGTATGTGTTATTTTTTATTAGTTATTTTTTATTTTCCCTTCTTTAAATAGTATTCTATTCTTCTTCTTATGCTTCACATATATAATGGTGTATGTAATACATTTATATGTAATAATAAGTGAGTATTGTTGGTCTCGTGCATCATCTTCCTCATTCTCCTCAATTTTAGTGGATTTCTATGAAAAACCATCAAAACCTGGAAACTATGAGCAGCAAGCAGTAAAATTATCTTAGTTTTATTGGCTTTACATCAGCATAAAATAATTATGGTAATGCTTGAAATTGAAGCTTGCTTACAATTTGATTACTCCAAAATTAAATCCGCTGAAACCCGTACGGATTTACATGTTACTCCAATATTTTGTTGTATCAATATCATTTTAGGTTAAATTAATAGATACTATGTAGTAGACATCCAATCTGAAGTCACACATTTATATATTTGCACACTTTTTTTATAAATATTTATTTTTAAATAAAATAAAAAAAGGAAAAAAAAAGTGTTTGAAAATAAGTTATGGACATTACAGACAGTAATTATATAATGAAATTATTATTATTGGGATAGTAATAACGTAATTTTGTTGCGTTCAATTTTCGTCGTGGACATTTTGTATCTGGACCCAATTCCCGTGGATCTTTTGACGTTAGACCAAAAGTTCCACGGAACCAATTATAGAACTATGTTGTTTTACACAAAATGTGTTTTTATTGAAAAATAAATAATAAAATAAGCAATTAATTCTGATAAACTATGAAAGTCTCACAGAGACGAAGCTATTTATACATAGGAAATATGTAAAGAATTCTTTATGACCCACATTAGCTGACTTTAAGTGATGACTTTACGTAATGAAATGTTCACTAATTCCATCGTAAGAATAAGAATATCCACAATGTTGTATATATATATATTTGTATGTGAGATATAAAAACAAAGGCAGCAATATCCAAAAAATAAATAAAAAAATATTTTGAATGCAGTCACCGAGGATTAATAATTTAAAATATACTAAATTTTATGTATGTAGCCCTTCCAAAATCATATTTCATTTTATTTTATTCAGAATTCAGTACAATATAAAATAGCAATCCACGATGGATAATCAATTTTCTCCAATATTTTTTAAGTAGCTCTGAATTAAAGAAAAATCTAAAAATAAAGAAACTACCTCCCAAAAAATATATCTTAATATTATTTACTATTACAGACAGAAAATTCCAATATCGTGGACTTTCAATGGGACAATTCAAAACGATTTTATGAAGGACTCAATAAATGTCAGGAATATATATATATATATATTATTTTTCTCGCTTTAATTAAACGTTTCTATTCACAAGAAATATTTTTCGTGCCATAAAAATATATTCTTGATAACAAAGACACCAACGCTTTGAGATCACGAATAGACCGCAGAAAAATCCAGATTCCCGGCGAATATTTGTGTTCAGTGGTTTGATTATCATTTCTTTTATATATATTCTTTTTTTTCTTATAAATCGTACATCATTTAAATGACTGATCGAATTTTAGGTGCACACCATTATTCTTCAATAAATTAATTGTATTATTGTATGTTTATTTATCATTAATCTTTAATCAGTAGGTACAAGTTTATAATTGGAGATCAGGTCAGAATTTTGATCTAATATAGTGTATTTTCAACGTCTAAGACTGATATTACATATCCCATTGCAACAGTGGCGTGCAGCGCATACAAGCAAAAAAGCTGTGCATTAGTAAAGATTCTGAGAAACAAATATTAATTAAATAATCCTTATCTTAAGAAAAATTGATTTAAAATTCTAGCCGTAATTCGTCCTACGGCTAGAAGTTTTATTTCTGACGTTTCCATTTAACGTGACGTATCTGTTTTTTTCGATTTATAATTCTAGCCGTAATTCGTCCAACGGCTAGAAGTTTTATTTCCGACTTTTCTGTGCTTAACTTTATGTCAATTATTCATTTATTTCCCCAACCAATTTGTTCCACAGATATAGTCAAGTCGAGAAAAAAACCGTGTATTTTTAATGCTGCGAGTTTTGTGCAATAACGTCCTTCTTCGAAAGGTCCTGTGCCAGGCGCACGTCATGCAGAAATGTTATTTTTTACAAATTCCACCCAAAACTTTCGGTGTAAATTTTATGTCTTTTCTATGGTAAATGTAAATACGAATACGACAAATACCATCTGTTATCTGTCATATCATAATGATATCATAAAATGTTTGATTTATTTTTGTGAAAAGAAACGTATATCTGAAATTAGTATTGTTCCCGATTTAATTATATATAAATCGTCTTCGAAATATATTGAAATTTTTCGCCGTATTAGCTATACCTATATAAAATATTTATTTATTTAGGAAATATTGTTTACAATACTTCTTTTATAGTGCAGTTAT
Source organism: Agrypnia vestita (assembly GCA_016648135.1). Lineage (NCBI taxonomy): Eukaryota > Metazoa > Arthropoda > Insecta > Trichoptera > Phryganeidae > Agrypnia > Agrypnia vestita. Next base: position 63,668 of record JADDOH010007090.1, read on the forward strand.
TTTTGTGGATTGAAGCTACTCAAAATAGTTCATTATATATAGTTAAAAAAAAATTTAATGTATGTACCCTTATAGGTATATGCGTATATATATTTTTAATATAGGTATATAGTCGGTAACAGCATAAACTAAGTTTATACCCACTGCACGCCACTGCATTGCAATACCTTTCATTAGGCTTATGTATAATAAGAGTAACAATTCTATCCATTGCATACTGTAATATACTGCACAATTGTATCAATTGCCCTGAATTTATCTAATAAATAAATCCTCATACTAATGTACGTCCTTTGAAACACACTCCTTTACGTCATAAATAATTGACACACCAACAAACCCGCGCAGGACGAAGTCGCGCAAAATAACCTTGACAATGTCACGAATTTAATGTTTTTTTTATTTACCTAACCTAACCTAACCTGATTTTTATTTTTATTTTACGGCTTTGTCACCGTGGCTTTGCTTTGCACCTAAATAATTATTCATTAATAAAAGAGTAATTTTGCTGTCAATTATTGCCATAATTTTTTTTATAAAATGAACAAAAACATAATCTATCTTTTGCGTCCTCTTGCAAATATAAAATATAATTTTGCTGTCAATTATTGCCATAATTATTTTTATAAAATGAACAAAAACATAGTATATTTTTTGCGTCCTCTTGCAAATATAAAATATAATATTGGTCTTATATCTCATAATCCACAGAAACACGTTTACAATCACCTTCACCATACACTCTCAAAATTTCTTATTTTATATCACATTACGTTTTGAGATGTCACTTTGACATTCTGTGGTGCTTGTTATTGGTATGTGATATTGTAATATTACATACTTTTGGAACACATAAATAAAATTGTATGAGTCAACTGTATTGTACCAATATAAAATAAATAAATAAATCTGATGATGATATAGGTCCTAAAAATGATATAAGACCTGGTAATGGACCTCACAATGGCAACAGAAACATCGACTAGGGAGGTAACGGTAGTTTAGTTCAGAACATAAGCTATAACTTGTTTCTCTTTAGCTTTGAAAATCTGATAAAAATTTTAATTTGTTGCTTACCACATTTTTATTCAGTAATAATTAAATGAAGTTATAAATAAGATTAATTTTCTTTTTTAACTGTAAATGGTCACGGATATTTTATACGAACCGTATGGTTTTCCGAGAAACTATTCTCAACGTTTCGTTGAATTCATATTCAACGTCATCAGGAGGACGACCTGTACCGGCGGAGGCGTTGAATATGAATTCAACGAAACATCGAGAATCGTTTCTCGGAAAAACATACGGTTCGTATGAAATATCCGTAAACATTTACAGTTAAAAATGTCTAACGACCGTAATACCAAACTTAACTCTTTAATTTTCTTTGTTAACATTTTACAACAATTATGATGTTCGGCAGAAATTAATGTATTGTATTATACAGGGTGTCTCAAAGCTCTACAGGTGGATTCCTGAATTGATAATGAGTCGAAAATCTTTAAGCATCCATGACCTAATTATCAATAGTTATGGAGATATCCAATACCAATGTTTGCATTTTTTTCAATATTTCTGACTTATTTTTGCAATAAGTTAAACTATCTTTGTAGTAAATTATATTGATTATGAAAAATTCATTCGCTTTAATACAATGAATTAAATAATTAAAGTCTTGCCAAATTCGAAAATAGCTTTTTATCATTTTATTTGAGTTGTGTTAACTCAAATGATTGTTCAACTTTTTGCAAAAACTAAGTCAGAAATATTGGAAAGAAATGCAAATTTTTGATGTTAGATATCTCCATAACTGTCGATATTAGGTCATGGTTGCTTGAACATTTTCGGCTCATTGCCAAAGCAAGAATCCACCTGTAAAGTTTCTGCTACTCGTATGAGACACCTTGTATAAATCCAGACTTGGTTGAAGACAAAATAGATATAATATAATATATGTATATAAGATAGATAAAATATTTTAATTGAATTGTCATTATACTCCACGTTCACTGTATATAGAAATCTGTAAAAAGAAATGCAAAGCTCATCAGTAAGGCAAAGGGGATGAAGAAGAAAAGATGAACATTTTATTAATTGCTTGCTTCGGGATAAATGTTCTAAACAAATAAAAACACGAAGGTTAAAAAAATGAATATTTATATAAAGCCTTTTTTTAAATAAAGCTTCGTCAATTTCACTCGGGGGAAAAATATTGTATTACACGTCTCCTGCGAGAATGTCACTTATTGCCTGGGGCGAGTTAATAATAAGCTTCAGAGAGTAGAATATTCATATTATTACACGCAGTTCTAATATGCTGGTATCCTTCTAGCGAAACGTTATCCTCAACACAGTTTCTTCCGTCTAAGTGCACGAGAAGGAAATATAATGACTGTAGCTTTAAGAAGATCCCAACTTTAGTTCCAGAGATAAAATTTAAGAGCATAGATGAAGTTTTCGTTTAATATCGCACGTCAATCGCTGTTGTTTGCAAGGCTGCGCAATGCAAATTGTCAAAGTTAAAATCGTGGTATGTTTATGTTAACGTGTAAACAGTGCCATCTGGTGCATTAGTTTCGTCAGCGTAGAGTTAAGGCTGTAAAAACAGCGGCATCTAGAAAAGTCCGTCCGTCTCTAAAGTACACAGAGTTATACTGAAACGAACTTAATTCCTTATTTAGGCGAGGGATTGGGTAACTGAAAGTACGACCCTTTTCGCGCAAATTCAGATGCAGTTATACTGCAGTCAAAGCATAATTAAATCCCCTCGCATTTTTTACATAAGTGGTTTCACCTTTTAATATTTTTTCAAAATTTAAAAGCTCATAGTAATTTTATCAAGAAATTAACGTTTGTTAATTTTTTTTAATATTTATTTATCTTCATCTTGATGCATGCCGACAGGAAAAGGAGCCGCTCATCTCACTAGGAAGAACCTATCCCAAGATTTACAATATATTGAGAACAAAATAATATAATGCAACGTGGAATCTCGGGTGCCATCGTCCTGGACCTCATGCCAGGACCTTGACCCATCGTTCACCAGCTAGCGTCAGGGAAAGTGAATGAGACGGTCGTGGATTCGTTTTTCTGATGCAAATCTGTATCCTCCAGACTAGAATAGGGCTAGAGTGTTTATGCGAATGAAATTACAACACAATTGTAGAGAAAAACTTGAAATTTTATTAGAGACTAAAATGGCAAAAATAATAAATTCGAAAACAACAAAAGAATGATCTTCTTCTAAATTACACAATTATTTACCAACGAATTCATCTTTTAAAACCGCATTATAAGGTAGCTGGGGTCTATTCCCACCAATCACAATAAGTTTAAAAGTAGCAAGTCAAAATTATTCAAAAAGTAATCTTATAAAACAGCTGGCATTGATCCCCTAAAAGGTCGCTGTAAAACTTATCAAAAACTTATCTATTAAACCTGATAATAAAAAATCTAGAATTAATTAGCACAAAAAAAGACAATAATAAATTGATAAAAACACGCAAGTACAATATCCAAAAAAATAATCTTTTAAATCTGATTATAAAGCAGCCGAAATTAATTCCCATAAAAAATTGACAATAATAAATTGATAAAAAGTCGCAGGCAAAATCAATATCCAAAAAAATTTTGTAAATTTTCAATATTTTCAGAAGAAAATTGCTTTTATCTAAGATCATTCAAAACATTTTTTTAATTTTTGGATATTGCTGCCTTTGCTTTTATATCCCACATTCACGTTCGCGGCTGTATATTCTGGTGGTCTGTGGTTTTACGAAATAAACCAAAGTGGTCATAAACATTGTTAATAATTATTTTGATCATTTTCGTTGATTTAAAAAAATATATTTACAATATCATTTTCCCGTCATTACTTACGGGACATTTCCAGTACATTTGAAAAAATTGAATGAAATATTTGTGCCCTGCTTTAGTGACACGGCATATTTATTCCGCGCAGTTCCACGCGGATTATGCGACGACCAATTTTCCGCCCTCTGCCCGCGCTGTTTCTCTTCTCACCCATAATTGACGTATTTACTATAAACGGTTTTGATGAAAAGTGGCTCTGAAGAGAAATATCTCATCATTTTTTCATTATTCTTTTTTCATCTTATAATTTATTTTGTTTCTTTATTTATTTGTACGTGCGTGCGGCGCATAGCACCTTATAGTCTAAGCACTAATAATAAAAAGTAATTATCAAGAAGTATCTATCCACTATCCATTAGGCAACCCTGGAAAGAAGACGACCAGTGGGTCACTTAGATTCTACTTCTACATTTAGAGAAATCATAAATTAAGTGGCCTGAAGATGTTCTAACAGTACCAGGGAAATGATTACCAAGAATTATTAGCAATCCTGAAGAAAGGCGACCGGTAGATCGCTCCAAATCCAAATCTTCCAGCTTAATCAAGCTGGAAGAAACAATCGAAAACTACTTAGTTGGTTAAAACGGGGAATATTGAAAAAACGCTGGACAGGGAAGTAGATAAACACCTTGTCAAATTAAACTGGCAGGAACACAAAATAGTTTGTACTATAAAGGTCTTAAATTGTTCAATGAACTGCCAGCAAATATGAAATAAGTAAATAGTCTCACGACTTTTCGTAAGTTAAGTGCAAAATATGTGAAAAGTAAGATTAATGTATGATGATGTTATGTTTTTTCATGTTTATTTTTTTTTTAATTTCTTTTCTTTGTGCCAGATGTGAAAATGTGTTTCTATTTATGATTATTTATGTTGATTTGGATTGTTGACTGGAAAAATTAAGTTTAAGTGTTATGTTAATTTACGTTTTAATTACTAGATGTAAAAATGTGTTCTATTAACAACTAAATAAAAAATATACAAATAAACAAACAAATTTTTAGACTTCTTCTTCAAATGTAGCAAATTTATTTTGTGGTAACATAATTATAATTAATATAAATTAACTTTGTTTAAACCACTTTTTTCCTGATGAAGAAGCCATTGGCTTTGAAACATGTTGATTTTTTTTTCAATAAATAAGTGGTTTAAACAAAGTTAATTTATATTAATTAAAATTTTTAGACCCTCGAATGAAGATGATAATGATGATGAGGGGAATAATATGAGAGAGAAAACACTTTTTTGTAGTTGAGAAATTAGAATCACTGTAAAAATAAAATACGTTATAAAAAATATAAAATTACTACACAACTACAGAGTGCGTGAGTTCCAAGGTCAATGAAGTATATCACGTGACACATAACGATCCTCGATGTTAGCAAGTATTTCGAATTACAGTTATAGTAAACTTGTGTTGCATGTTCGAACTTTTTATAACGATGTACGTACAGTCTGTAGTATACGGTTGCGTTCAAAACTCCGAGACTTTGTTAACGCTGAAGTCTAAAAAATCTTCATTTTCTGAGATATTGTCTCGAGACAGAAATCTAGGTAATCCGTGGACACGTGCCGTTGCAAAGTATTTCTCGCATTTGTAAAGTATATGTAAAGTATAGAAAAATTTTAATGTTTAGCTATTATTATTTTTTACCTAGAATATGGTAATATAATTTAAACTCAGAAATAAGAAGGTACTGATAGAAAAGGCTAATATTTTTCTGTAAATTCTCATTCATTTAAATCTCATTCTCTGTGCGCTGCAGCGGAAAATAAAGTCATTTAAAATAATGTTGACGATTCAAAGAAAATCACAGGGAGCCATCATAATTTAAAGATAGAAATTTCATTTAAAAAATGTACTACGGGAAAATTATGCTTATGAATTTTCAAAAAAATGCACAAAATATAATTTTTTGGTTTTGGTACGCTTGACTCTAGTATATGTCAATATTGGTAGAAAAATTGGACGCTTCCTTTTTTGTTAGCTAAAACAAAAAATAGGTCATATGTGATTTGATGTGCTCGGTGATTTCTTAATTAAAATAAATTAACAGCGATTTCAAAATTTCGGACCAAAAATGCGACCTGCGACTTCTTTCAATTTGCGAAGACGGAAAAAATATGATATAACGAACAATGAGAAGCCTAAGGGCCGGTTGTTTCAAGTTGGATTAAAGTAAGTGTTCTTTTGAAGCATAGCTTTTTACGTTCTCCACCAATCAGACGATCCGTTTTCGTAAAAATCTATGCTTTCATCGACCGCTTACTTTGATCGAACTTGAAACAACCGGGCTTAAGACGGCATTGCTGAAGGAGCTAAATGCCAATCCGAAAACTGCGTTCGAGAGGTGCTTCAAAGAATGGAAAAAAGCTCATTCAATGGTATTATATTTTATATGTATGTTCTGAGAGCAAAATTACTGGATTTTGTCCACAGAGGGATGATTATAAATTATGATAAATTATAGAAGTCTCACAGAGACGAAGCTATTTATATGTGTAATGTGTATGGATGTCTTTATAGGGCGGCCCAGGGTTTACGGCCTATATGAGCATAAGTGATCACTTTACACAGTGCAACGTTCATCAATTTCACTGAAAAGACTTCCAGACATTATCAAATATTTTAATGTTGTATATAAGTACTCGTATATATATTCTTAATTAATCGAGTTTATTTCATGGATTCGAATGGACTATGCCAGAGACATATATGGTATTTTCCATGATAGAGAGATTTTCCCTTCAAAAATATCATTACCAGCTGCGAAATCTATTGTAAATCATGGGAAGAACTATAGATGTCTCTAGCGTAGCCCATTTGAATATACGAAAGAAACTAATTTAGAACATATACACAACTTTAAAAAAATTGATAATGTGCGGATGTTCTTACGGCTAAAGTGATCACTTAAGCAAGCTCATACTGGTCGTAAGCACTGGGCCACCCTATAAAGACTTCCATTCAGACTCTTCACATAAATAGCATCGTTTCTGTGAGACTTCTATAATTAATCTATATTATATTTGATGGGGACCACGTAAAAGAAGATAAAAATAATATTTTTGAATAAATAAAAACTTCAAAAAACGAAATGTATTTTGTGATCAAACCTCGGATATGTAGCACGATACAAATAACAAAAAAAATACAGTAGCGTACGAGACACGTTTATATATTGCATGCTTACTGAATTACATACAGGGTATCCCGTATCTCGAGCCGAAATCGGGTGATATTCATAATAGTTATCAGAAAAATATTTTAAAAAATTAAAAAAATAGTTAGTTAAAACTGGGCAAAGTATTGATTTGAGTACCTGGTTTGGTCAAAAAGTGACATTTTCTTCCAAGCTGGAGCAGTTGGCTTTGAATTTTAGACAAAAGTTTACAGAAGTATTATTCGGGATTACATAATAATTAAAAAAAATGAAGAAAAATAAATACTTGTAGCAACAGCAGTGAAAAGACCATCACAGGGTGTAGATTTTTTTGATTTTTTTTAAATGCTTATAATTTTTAAAATACTTGACTTAGATTTTTTTAAATATTTTTCTAATAACTATTATGACTTGGCCCATCTCCCGATTTCGGCTTGACGTCGAGATACGGTTCACCGTGTATATGCGAGACTTTATGAGAGAAGACCGACACGTATTGATTTTATCTCGCTTTTTCTCGGCACGTACTTTCATCTTCAAAACGATTCAGATAATAAAAATATTCTCAGGTATTCACGGCCGTTTAGAATCTTCCGCGTGTAGTTTTCGGGGATATTCTGACGTGTATTTCGGACCTCACGCAAGACAATCGTGACAATACATATCTTCAACACGGTATTGCCACGGAATACGTAAACATAGACACACCCTGATTTCCACACGGTATTGTAAGCCAGTGCTTAGACAATGGCACACCCTGCTCTCGACACGGTATAGCAATCCAATATTTAACCACAACATCACAACACACATTGCATTGAGTGGGTTATTTCTTAAAAAAATTTTACCCTTTCGAATTCATGTAAAATTATAAAACCTACGATGTTTATTACAACAAGTAGTTTGTAAAAGGGTCAAAGTTATAGAACTGATGCACTTGTAGAAGTAGATTAGGCGGTCTAGTTGCATAGCCGTACTCAGAGTATAGTAGACTCCAAAAAATCGAAAAAAATTCACACATTGCATAACATCAGCCCTGATGATGGACCCTGCAACAGGATCCGAAACATGGCCAATGAGGTCGGATACACGCGTCAGAATACCCCAAAAAACTACACGCAGACAGATTATAAAATATTAGGCCTTCATTTTATAATTATAAATAAACAAAATTCATTTTTAAAAAATACACAATAAATAAGGAATATCTCATTTCTTGGGGGTATCTTTATAATTCAGTCTTGCCTCCTAATTTATTTATAAAATTGTAGATATAAGTCCTCATTTTTACGTGATAAATAAGTAGATACTAATATTATTTTATTAAGTTGGTAAAAATCAATTTGTTTTTTATTAAAGTGCTCAAACATTAAATTAAAGCCGATAAATATTTCCGCTATAATTGTTTGACGGAAGTTTTGACATTTGTCTTATAAACTACATAATATTCATCAACGTTTTACAAATAATAAAGCGGCTCTCATATAGCAGTGGGCATGACACTGGTTTCCCATACCGAAGGCTTCAGGTTCGATTCCCGATGAGATCACAATTTAATCTATATAATTTACACAAACCAGTTATTTGATGTGCTTTGCTTCTGTAATTGGGTATTTTGATCAGTTAAATCGCTAAAAGAAAAAATGTCATAAATATTGAAAAAAATGCAAACTCTGATATCGCTTATCCATTGATATTAGAAAAATTTTGCTTGAACATTTTCGACTCATAATTTAGCTAGAAATCAACCTAAAATATTATGGACTAGCTCTTTTACACTCGTATAAATTGCTTATTGTTTTTTTTTTAATCACGTAAATTGTTATATTTTGTACAGATTATGCCCAGCCGTATAGTGCAACATGATAGAGATGAGCTTATAATATTCTGTGCTATTCTGAAAATAGCAATATTGGGATGGCAGATCTTTATCCCAATCTTGACAGAAATGTATAACATTGTATTGCCATCAATTTCGATGTTTTAAGTTTGACGTGTTTGAAATTGATGAATTCAATCGATCAGAAAGCTCTAGAACGTAAGCAAACGTTAAGTTATTCACAATTACGAATAATGAGCTTTCTGATTCATTGAATTCATTAATTTCAAACCTGTCAAACATAAAACGTCAAAAAAACGGCATCACAATGTTATTCAATAACTGTCAAGATACAGATATAGCAATATACCAATAGTTCAGAATATTCGGATGATTGTGTGTTCTATTGTACACAGACCTATTATTAATTCTTATATTACACACAGAGAGAGAGAGAGAGAGAGAGAGAGAGAGAGAGAGAGAGAGAGAGAGAGAGAGAGAGAGAGAGAGAGCGAATGATATAAAGTAGAAGTTTGATGACTTCTTGTTACGCAGCCACCTCGACGTGAACATTTTTCCTACCATAGTATAACCGGACTATTGTCACCTGAAATAACTGTAAACCAACAAAATATCTGGTAGCTGACATCGAGTCTTACAGGATTTCCGAAAGACAATGTTCTCCTCCTTTCACAAAGTAGGAGAGCAGTACAAAAATGAATAACTTATCTGTTTTGTCCCCTAGTTGTAATAACCCTTGTAATGTAACGACAATCAGCACCACGTTTTGAGAGCATCAACATCATTTGAGAACAGCCAGAAATTTAATTCTGTTGTTCTATTTTAAACTTAAATTGAAGACATGATATGCTCTTTATTTAATCTATTTAATCCCTTAATGGAATGGCATAACCATTTCTGAAATGCACTTGAGAAATTCCTCGAGATGAACAGTGCACTCTATGATCAAATACGGCAGCTAATACGACGCAAGTGCTATTAGCTATATATTGAGTCAAGACAGACTGTTGCTACGGCTTCCGTTTGAGGTTCGATCCCTAAGGGGATGCACTACCCTCGGATTATATAATTCTGGTAGAAATTGGGTGATTGTTTCACAAGGAGGCGATTAATTGGGGTACATATTGAACTATTTGCAATATATCTGGATGAACGTCTGCCTGCGTGCGTGAAAGGGACGAGGGATAGAGAGTGAAAATGAGATAAAGGGATGGCGCCATGGGGGCACGCTATTACGAAAGCCATCGTGAAAGCACGCACTTGGAAAGCTATTTAGAACCGCTAATTGTACGTTATCGCGATATTGTTATAATACATTTTATTTTTATACTTATTTATTTTTTTTTATTTTGGAAATCTCAACAGTATACAATTTATTATAATAATACATAACGTATTGGGTAATTCGTAGACCAATTATAGAGATCCACGGCATAGAATGTAAAGTCAAGCAATAAAGAGAACATATATTAAATAGAGGGATAGGAGTGGGAGTTAGAGGGGAAAGTGGAGTGAGGTGTATGGGATTGTGGCTGAGTGGAGTGCGTATGTATTCTGTGCGTGACGTTGTTTATAGATATGGGGGTATGTGCAAAGAGTGATGAGAGTTTGGCTGTGGTGTGTGTATGATGATGGTCGGTCTCAGTTAATCCGGTGAAGATATAGAAACAAGTAATATAAGCGGTTTAAATACGATTTTTAAGAGCTGAGATGTTGGTATTAAATATATCAATGTCATTGAAGTGGTCATTGTATGCATGTTCGCTGGATGAATGAGTTCTGTGCATAAGAGGTTCTGCTTATGGGTACATGGAAGAGCATGGACTGTAGGGTTCGCCTTGATGGAGCGTGGAGAGAAACCAGCTCCAATTGGCTGGGACAGTCAATGTGTCCCTGAAGTAACTTGAAAAGTAGTATTTGATCAGCTCGTGCTCTTCTATGTTCCAGGGTTCTCATGTTATAGAAATCCATTGCTTCCATATATGAGTCGAAATATATGCCGGATTTACCATTTAGGCGACGCAAAAACCTGTTCTGAATTTGTTCTACTCTCGCAATGTATGTTGTCTGTTGTGGATTCCAGACCTGAGATGCATACTCCAAGTGACTGCGAATGTGGGAATAATATAAAATTTTTAATGAGTGAGGATTTTTGAATTGTTTGCAGGTTCGAAGTATGAATCCCAGCATAAGATAATATGGTCAAAGTGCGCTTTAAAAATAAGTTTACTGTCGATAATTATTCCGAGGTCTTTTAATTCGCATTTGTTTTCTAGTTGAGCATTTTTTATTGAGTAGGCAGACTGAATGTTATTGGTTTTCATGGAAAATGTCATTTGAAAGCATTTTTTTGCGTTAAGAAGAAGTTTGTTTATATGACAGTAGGCAGAAACGCGGTTAAAATCTTCTTGAATTTTTCGGCAATCGTCTAGGGAGTTCACTTTTGCGAAAATCTTCATATCATCCGCATAAAGTAGGAAATTAGCGAAATGAAAGCAGTTTTGTATGTCATTTATATAGATTATGAACAGTAATGGACCCAGTAAACTCCCTTGAGGGACTCCAGAGGAGATGCGAGCCCAGTCAGATTTAAGACCGCCGATGACAACAGCTTGGTTTCTGTTGGTAATGTAGGAAATAAGCCACCTTAGTAGGTCACCGTGGATTCCTATTTTTATCAGTTTATCAGCTAAAATATCATGATCGACTTTGTACGGAACAAATAAAACACCAGAAGTACATTTAGACTTTTACTAAGGATCCCAGATTCAGACGAAGATTCTTCTTTGGTAAAAGGAAAGGACATCACTATATTATTTTTTTATAAATCATTAAATGGCCGGCTTGTGTCTATTTATGTAGAACTCCTTCGCGACTGACATGCAACATTCCCCGGAGCACGTTTGTTAGAGACACAAAAGAAGATCATATACTTATTAAGAAATAAAATACCTACAAAGATCTATGTAGGTACAGACCCACCCTGATATATGGATATCAAATTTGGATCCTGACAGAGAGAGTGACAGCAAGGATCCAGGCTGCCGGGATGAGTATTCTAAGAGAGGTAGCGGGAGTCACAATGATGGAAAGATGAGAAATACCGACATAAGGCACACACTGCGCATGGAACCCCTACTCTTACACATAGAAAATCATAATCGAGGTGGCTTGGACATGTGCTAAGAATGCCACAAAATCCAAGAAGAATCCACCTGGCTACCCCGAAAGGAAGACGGCCCGTGGGTCGCCCCAGATTAAGCTGGGAGAGGCAACGGAAAAATGTGTACGAAAACATAATGGGTCTAGACTGTTTGACTCATACAGAAGCAGCACAAGACGTGGGGACATGGAAACGCCTTGTCGAGTCTTTGGGCCGCCAGCCCTACTAGGACAAGGGGATGAAGATGAATGAATGAATAACTACAATCAACAATACAATACAACAAGCAATCTATAAGTAACTACCTACATATCTTTGCATATCATATAAGCATATCTGCAAGTAACTGATTATTTAGCAAATAACAAAAGTTTATATGACGTATGTATTTATAGCAAAAGAACATTAACCAAAAAGCGCTCTCGAGACAAACATACTCTCCTATTTATGGCAGGAGTCCTATCAATATTATAATTTATGGCAAGAGTCCTTTTGATATTATGATTTATGGAAACAGTCCTATTGATATTATGATTTATGGCAAGAGTCCTATTGATATTATGATTTATGGCAAGATTCCTATTGACATTATGATTTATGGCAAGAGTCCTATTGATATTACGATTTATGGCAAGAGTCCTATTGACATTATGATTTATGGCAGGAGTCCTATTGACATTATGATTTATGGCAGGAGTCCTATCGATATCATGATTTATGACAAGAGTCATCGGTTTGTATGGAGCCGACGATAAAGCCAATTATGGTGGAAGGAGGTTAAAAGGGGGTGTGGTTACAAATTAAGTAGGCACAAGGTAATAACAATGACACAGGTTTATGAGAGGGCTCAAAACGAGTTTGATTTTTTAAACACTTTTCCTAATTTCATATACTTAAGGTTATTCAAGTGAGAACCACTATGTAAGATTTTCGAACCTGTGTCAAAATCAAAAGTATGATTACATAATGTTATGTAAATCGAAAATTTTGAATAATTGTTAGTGTTGGGACATCATAAAAATGTCCGATTTTTTTTTCATTATTTGTAACCACTCCACCTTTTGACTTTTTGGTTAAAGGTAATGTTTATTTTTATTTACATATAAAATGAATAAATAAAATAAATAAATAAATTTATTTACAACTAGCTGTTCGTATCCGGCGTTGCACGGGTTAAGGATTAAATTGAAAATAAATTTGTGGGGGGAAACAAAGGTTTGATTCGAACGGTATAGATTTGCATCGAAAGTATATCAAGGGGAGGAGAAAAGGTAAAAATGGGGGGTGCAAATGTCACCTTTGTTACCCGCTGGGTCCTAAAGAATAAGTTTACAAATGTTGAATCTTATCGGTCAAATGGTACAGATTTGCATCTAAAATATATCAGCGGAGGGGAAGGGTTAAAAGGATATGAGAGAAATGTCGCCTATGTTACCCGCCGGGTCCTAAAGCATAAGTACGCAAAGTTTGAATCGAATCGGATAAACTGTATAGATTTGTATAGAGAACAGACAGACAGATAGACAGATATTGAGTCTTATAGATATAGATATGATATGGTTCGACAAAGAGGGACCTACCACATATCCATGATCGTTTTATAATCCGGCATTTTTTATGCTAAAGTTGTCACCCTCCTCATGCCACTTAAACTTATATAAGTACAAGGTGCGGGGAGGCTTCCACACAAAACAGATTCACTGTCAACAATAGTAAACAATACGAGAAGAAAAATAAGACATGATAAATCGTGAGGAAATGCAAATATATCGTAATAGAAAATGAAGTGAGGACAAAGCCCGAATACAGAGACAACACTTAGTTATTCAAAGATTAAAGTAGTCTTTAAAAGCATAACGGTACAAAATAACACGTTTAAAGCGTACCTTCTTAACCTTTAAATCATCTAAGGATTGTCTCTGTAGATTATTAACTTATTGTCACATGTCGTGGCTGCGGGAGGACAAATGAAAACACTTTAAATTAATTAGAGATTTATTAATTAATTATTCGTTGAAAAAATTCACTTAACATGAATTAAACTTAATGCCATTCCTGAATCTACACAAATCCGCAATTTATCACTCATATATGAACTCGTTATTATCGCCGGGTAACACGTATTTATCGCTCGTAGAATATTCGATTGGGTACTCCGCTCGATTATTTCGCTTTACTTATCGCTTCGATTACCTCACGACCGGCTATCCTGGGCATCGCCTCGCGGCTCGCGTCCAACTTCGGCCGAATGAACTGACAAAACACGACAACTTTACGCTGCGCCGCGGTGTAGTTCCGTATTTATAATGCTGGTATTTTCTAACTTTCTAGATTATTCTAGTGTTCAGGAGAAGGTTCTCGTCGCTTCTCGGCCAATTGTTTTTAGACGTTTCGCGAAGGTTGGGATAATTCTAGGCCGTTCTAGATCCTTCCTTAGTGTTGTGACATATTAAAAGAGATTCGGATAGTGCGCTATTCCTTCTGCTTGCCGTTCCGTGACAGTATATTTAATGGGTTTAAAAAATGGTTGCTGATGTGTTTATGAGATGTATGACACAAGTGTTGATAGTAACAGAAATTGAGTGACGTGATCAGATAAATCAGATACTGAAAGATGTTTCTGTTATGTGGATGATGTGTGAGCTGTGCTTCAAGATAGAAAAGATTTCACACTTTAACAGGCCTCGCGCATAATCACTGTAGACTAGCGAAAGGAAAAACTACATTTCAAAATGAAGACTACAACACACACACACTCACCAGTTTGAAGACTACAAAGTGCACACTACAATTATAGTAAAAATTACATGAAGTGAAGTAATTGTAGTACTACGAAATGAAGTGAAGTAATGAAGTAATTGTAATATTAATGAAGTGAAGTAATGAAATGAAGAAATGAAGTAATTGTACTACGAAATTGTAGTAGGTACTGTGAAGTAAATATTTTTTTCCCAAATAAAAATTTGGCGGGCTAAAAAAAAAATTTTTTTTCAGAGATTTCTTCGTGTTTAGCTACATCAACTTCCCAAAAATTTTTCAAACCATGGGGGGGGGGGTTGTTACAGTTTCCAGCGATTTCTTCATTTAGCTACAACAACTTCCCAAATATTTCACTTAAAAAATGTACTATTTAAAGTATGTTTCTCATACTTTCGATAACTTTGAAGTGTGTGTACTTTGTAGTGTCAATAACTTTAATGTGTTTGTAGTTTGTAGCGTGCACTACACTTCAAAAAGTGTGAAGTGTGCACTTCAATGTAATGTAGTACTACATTGTAGTAGTGAGTACAGAGCAGACCCATCACTACTGTAGACAAACACATCACAAAAACACCTAGGCGTGAAAATATCACAGAGACGTATTATGGGCTCAACGGGGATCGAACCCAGAACCTGCCCACTGGACCACAGGGGGCCTAATTAACTTCTAAAAGCTAGGAGAATTTATCGGAGCTTCATAGTTCAATTTTTAAAATTGGTATAATTTATACTTAACACGTGTTAGAGTCTGCAGAGACTCGCGTGATAAGTCATAAATAGCGTTGCGGTGGCGCTCAGTTCATTAGAGTTCCATCTAATTTTCCAATTATAATTCCAGTCCAGTACCGGAGAGCGTAATCATTATAAATTGCAGAACTCTTTTGCCTTATTAGTGGTCCATGATTGCAGTCTTGTACGAGGAAGGAATACGTTTTCACGTCAATACTTCCCCTTAGACGACTTTTCAAGAGATCCATACTCCTACAAATACTCTTTAAAAAGTATTTTCTTTTAAAAGATATTTCTGAACTTAGAAATAAATTTTCTGTAGTATTTTTCTGAATTTTAACATTATAAGCAGCGATCTCGGTATAAAATACAAATTAAAAAAAACAATTTTTGTAAGTTTTATTTATGAACAATAAGAAAAGACTACGGGTGTCTTAGCATAGTCCCTTCAAATAAACGAATGGCTTTCATATTGAAAACATATATATCACTTTAAAAAATTTGATAATGTGTGGATATTGTGTGGAATTGGTGAACGTTGCGTTGTGTCGAGTGATCACTAAAGCTAGTTCCTAAAGTTTATAAGTCCTGGGCCATCCTATTATAATACTTCCGTACATGTTTCTCACATAAATAGTTTGATTTTTGTGAGACTTCTATGAGTTTTTCTTAATAATTTAAGTCTCAAATTAAAAAAACATATAAACATCATTAATTCACTTGGGTGAATTTTAAGTCGATTGGTTTTTATACTACTGAATCATGGTCAAGACGGAAACATACCAACTCCAAACCTTACCGTAGTACAAATGCTACGAACGACAAAAATATATACCTACATATAATTGTTTGTTTCTTTCACACTGGATCTGAAAAATGTTTTAAATATCTTAAAATAAAAATTCTGAATAATATGTACATTTAAAAAAGGAGAGAATACAAAGATGCTTGAGATTTAAATTTATAATAAAAATGAGAATTAATTTAAAATTTGTAATAATTCTTATAAAAGTCACTTACTTAAAGAAGTTACATGGTTCTGAAATTACTTGCATCTTCGAGTACAGAGGTGGAAAATAAAAAAAATAAGGCGAGGCGCGCACAACGAATTTTTAGCCGTACGGCGAAAAAACGCTACGGCATAATGTCACACCGCAATGTTGTAACAAAAAGGGTTTTGAATTGTTTTGCGCGCACTTAGCGGCAAAATACCGCAGCGGCGAAAAATCTGTAACATGACATGTTACAACTCGGTTGCGGTGCGACGGTCATCATATTTTTGTTACTTATTTCGCTGTTACCGTATAATATTTTATGTGAAAGAACAGTGGCTACAACATTGACGTATTATAATATGGACACGTTATTCCCATACTAGCCGGCTTTCATATGTATGTAGTAAATATTGCATTGAAAGAGACAACAAATCACGGCACACTTATTTC
The DNA here is from genome assembly GCA_016648135.1 of Agrypnia vestita. Lineage (NCBI taxonomy): Eukaryota > Metazoa > Arthropoda > Insecta > Trichoptera > Phryganeidae > Agrypnia > Agrypnia vestita. Next base: position 80,642 of record JADDOH010007090.1, read on the forward strand.
ACAAATGCTCTGCGTGTAAACAGAAAATTCAGGTAATTTAAAGTCACGGTGACTAAAATAACATACTCATTTTTACAATAGTGTACGAAACTCTGTTCCTTTTTCCCGGGGACTTTTTTCGGCGTAGCGTCGCGCCCGATCACGAAGAAGGTCCGTTCGATAACGAATGCAAGTAAGGCAATTACCTTTCTTCTGAGTTGCCAAGATTTCACGCTTGTAACGTATCTACAGTTTATTATATCATTGGGCTACAAGCAATTATTCTGATAATCTGAATGAAGATTTTAATATTGAAATGCTAATTACGAAAGTTGAGAGAAGACCGCCATTATATGATATTACTTCAAAAGAATACGGTGATAGAAACATTAAACAGAGATTATGGGGAGAAATTTGTTAAAATTTGCTTAGAAGATGGAGTGAAATAAATGAAATGCAACAAAGCGAATAAGAGGTTGCCCCCAAAACCGCTCTAATTATGAGAGTGAAAATACAAGCTACTTCTAGTAAATCGATTTCCATCACTTTTATGCGGCATTATGCCGCAGTGCACGCGCCTGTTTTTTTTTTTTTTTTACGCTTCAACAGGCCAGGAGGCCCAATTACAGAAGCGAAATACGTCACAAAACACCCAGGCTTGAGTAAATCACATAGATTAAATTGTGACCTCACCGGGAATCGAACCCGGAACCCTCGGTGTGGGAAGCCAGTGTCATACCCACTGCGCTACGAGGGCCGCCTATTTTCAATTTTCAATTTTTTGCCCCACGTCAAAAATTCGCAGTGCGCACCTAGCCTTACATTTGATATTTCTGAACTTTTCGGGAGTTGAATGGAATTGTGGCAACAATGTGTAGTATGACAATATCTCGGAAGATGTCATCATTTTCTTGAATGCTAGCGTCACCGGGTGACAGGCAAGACCGACAAACAAAATGGCGGGGGTACGGTTAGCGTTCGAGGACCGTAAGACCGTTTTAAAATTGTGGTTTATCTTTTAAAAAATAAATCGTAAGACTAGCTGACGGATTTAAAAATAATTTATATTCATTGAAGAGAATCGTTGACTTTGCTATAGTACTGAAAAAAAATCATGTCACACACACACAAACATTATAATTTTCTTCAGTTTTAAAATATCGTTGATTTGGTCATTTATTAATAGATTAAATAATTTAGGCATAATATTAGGTCCTTACATATGAAATTGGCGTTTAGTATGGGAGGAACATAAAGCCGATTTTTTTTTATTATAATAGTTTTATTTAATCAAAGTATGTACCATTGCTATCTATGCACTTTTGCCATCTCATGGGTAGTTCATCGATCACTTTACTAAAAAAACCATTCGGACGGGAATCAATAAAATCTTTGAAGGCGGTTTGTACTGCCCCATCGGAGTTGAATTTTTTCCTTTGCAAGAAGTTATCCAAATTTCGAAAAAAATGGTAATCTGTTGGGGCAAGGTCCGGAGAGTACGGTGGATGTCTTAGACATTCCAATTGAAGCTCCTCTAATTTGGTAGCCGTCTGTTGTGCAGTGTGTGGTCTAGCGTTATCATGAAGCAGCAGTGGCCTAGAGCGATTAACCAGCCTCGGTTGTTTAGCAGCTTTCTTTTCCATCATGGTTTGCAGTTGCTGACAATAGACATATGCCGTAATCGTCTGGCCAGATTTAAGATTTAAAATCCCTTCATTATTGTGCCGGTTGAGTAATGCAACGCAGCAGTCAACGCGCGTTTGTTGATTTGCTTCACTCAATTCGTGAGGTACCCACCTTTCAAGCTTTTTCACCTTACCAATTTGCTTCAAGTGGATTAAAACAGTTTTATCACTAACACCGCAGCCTGCAGCTAACTCGGATGTGGTTTGCGATGGATCCGCTTCCACAATAGCCTTCAATTCTTCATTATCAACTTTGGTCTCCGGCCGTCCACGGGGCTTGTTCTGCAGGTCGAAATTTCCAGAACGAAAACGTTGGAACCAAAAACGCACTGTGTTTTCTTTTGCGGCACCGTCGCCATACACATCATTAATCCTTCGAGCCGTTTCTGCAGCACTGGTGCCACGGTGGAACTCGTACTCGTAAATAACGCGATATTTCAAGTTTTTCATTTTGTAAACTGAGTGACGCAAAGAAAAAAACAATTGAGGAAAAAATAAATGAATTATAATTTTCAAAACACAAATACATGAGTAAATAGCTGTATAAATTTGGATTTGGAATTCCTAACCAAAGAGAAGATATTTGAGATCAAATTTGCCAGTACGGCAAAACACCAATTTCATATGTAAGGACCTAATATGTTTTGAAAATAAATGTAAATTAATAAATAACTTTTTATTTTTTGTCTTTCTTTATGAAATCGCGAAATAATTTAATTGTGAAATTAGATTACTATTAAATTAAAAAGTAATTAAAATTTGAAACAAAAAATGGTCGTCGCCGATGAAATTCGCTCGCATTTTTGGATAATTTTTTTTTCAACATTTAAAACGGACTTATTTATATTTTGAAACCAGACACTTTTTTTAATACTTGGTAGTCATGTAGACCTCATCAGTAAAGAGAAGCTCTTGAATCTGATGCCATAGTTCTTATTCCTTATTATAATATATAGGTTATAGGTACATAGTGTATACAAGTTATTTATTAATACAGTAAAAAAGGTTAATTGATAATGAAAGTATTGGAGTTATTTTGAAAAAAGCTATAGGTTTTAATGATTTCTGAATTTAAGTTTGATTTTAGAAAAATTTTAATTTTTTTGATTTGCTCTGAGAGGTTACTGATGCATCGTATCTCGATAAGTATCTAGGTAAGTTATTATAGTAATTAATGACTTTATAAATATAGTGATGCTGCATTTGGGTTGTTTTACATTTAGGCATTATAAATTGGTTTCCATTTCTCATAAGTTTGAAATATTTCTGGTTTTCTGTAAGGTTTTTATCTTTACATATTTTTATGGAAACTTGCTTGAAAATATCATCTACGTTTGGTACTGGAAACAATTTAAAGAGATCTTTTGTTGGAAACGTAGATTTTTTTCAGTATTACTTAAATGATAATCCTTTGTGATATTTTAACTGAGTTTATATTTTTCTTATAACAATCTCGATATAGGTTGATTTTGAAGGAAATAAATATATTCATTGCATTATCAGTGGTGTAGTGAAATAAAGTTCTCAATAGTGTAAAAGTGTTTTGAAATTTTTATAAAACTATTCAGATATTAATATTTCATTCAAGTGAATTTTAATATAGGTTGAAAAACAACCAGATTCTTAACAAGAAATAATTTCAGATTGATACTTTTTATGACAAATGACTAAAATTTAAAATGTAGGAATGAGTTTACAGAACGTATTGACATAATTTAAATCTAAGAATAAAATAAAAATGGCAAATCAAAGTAATATGTTTTGTTGTATGGAATGTAATTATAAATGATAATTGAACATTTTCCAAGCCTCTCAATGTGGGCCTCCAGAAGAAAGTCTCCATATGAAGCACGATACATATCTAAAATATTCTTCGACATTTCGTAAAGGGGAGCTTACGTCATCATTGAAGGGCTACTTTTTTAGAAAACCAAATTAATTCTGGGAGAGTTCTGCGATATTTCTGTCAGCTGTCTGTTAACTCTGTCTATCTGATAACACAAACAGAGAAAAGTTAGGCATCATTTTTTCTCTCTTGTGTAAGAAAATTTATATTTAATTCAAGTTTACTCGTTTTTCCCCAACTACAAGTGGGTGCAGACAAAATGAAAGGTTTTGAAAAAAATATCTGCCCTTAATGTTTTTAATTAATTTTGTACAACAGAAAATTAAATGTGTCTTCTTTATTACTAGAGAAAGTGTTTCCATTGCACCTTGAATTAAAATTTGTATTATTTTTCCGGAATCTTTTTATCATATATAAAATATGAAGCAACCCTTTTCACCGTGGACACACATCAACAATTTATAAGATTTTTGTGTTCTCTATACAGTGTCCCATAGTTAGTAGCAAAAACTTCGGAGGAGTCTTCTTCGTGTAATTTTAAATATTATTTACACTTAGGGTGAAATGCCGACATCAAAGTTTGCATATTTTTTCAATATTTTTAACTTATTTTCAGTAAAATATCTTGCTATTACTACAAAAACTTAAAAGAAATATTGAAAATTTATGCGCTTCAATAAAAGCCAAATTTTGTGTTTTTTCTTTTTAAAAACGAATATCTGACAATTATGTCGTTTTTGCAAAAAACATCGACAATAATCTAAAATCGTAATTTAATAAACAGATTGATTTTCAATTCAATAACCAAACATTCGTCAAGTTTTGAATTGAGCATCTTTATGATTGGTACTAGAATCAAGATGGTCGACAATATATTATTTATATTAAGACTGATTGATAAGTTTAACGGATGCGCGTCCATTTCGTGGTCTCGCATTCCCGCTACACGCATTTCCGCTAAAATGCGCCCGTTACGCGTGCGTAAATTGCATTAATGATAATTGCGTAATGCACCAAAAGAAGATGACTTCAAAAATATAAAGAATAAAAATTAAATTAAAATTATTTATTGAATTTGTTTAAAGTGGTATTTATAAGCTTATGGCTTATTTATTTCTATATTTTGTTAAATTTAATGATGTTTATATTCAATGTAAAAGTTCCGTGTAAATAGTAATGTTTAAAATAAAATAAAATAATTATTGAAACAGAATACAAACTACTGAATTTTCATTTAAGAACCATGGAAACAAAAAATTAAATATGTTAAAATATTTTTTTGTTAATTAAAATTATTGTTAATAATAATTCCAAACATGGTTAAAAATTCAATTCTTAATACTTAATAAATTAACAATGTACCTATTTTGATTTTAAATTATTGATGTATTTTATATTGCTTTCAAAAAATCTTCCAAATCAATTTAAGTAATGGACACCTGCCGTCCAAGGGTAAGTCCTAAGTACACATTTGTAGAGTAAAGTTAATATTTATTTTATATCCGACATTAAGCTTGTGGTAGCTTACATTTTAATTATAAGTATTGATTAGTAAACAAGGAATTAAGATGCCAAACACGGCTGGGAGACCTTCTGTGTAGTGTTTAGATACTCCAACGAAGAAAATCCTTATACGAAGACTGGCCAAGAGCGCTGCCCAATACAAATAAAGACAAATTCCCCAGATCATTTCCCAAGGGTTGAGTAATCATGTTCTAAGTACTAATCTATTTTACGAGAAGGTTTAGTTCGCGGAGAAGGGTAAATTCCAGAGAAATAACAGCTTTGATGGAATTTTCATATAGCGTCAATACTTGAAGACATTAATTGCATTCTAAACAGCTTTTAGCGAGAGATATTTCGCAATTTAATCACAATAATTTCTCGGGTGTCATTGAATTTCGCACAATCAGTTCTCTGGAGATCTAAAATATTACGTGAAGATTCATTTTGAGGGATGGGGAACCAATTATTTTCTCATTAAAACTGATATTTATAATCCCTCACTGAGTGAATCAAAAGACGAAGTGAAAGAGAGATGGTTTATAAAATACGACAGTATCACCAATAAATTCTTGGTAAATGTAATGTATCTAGAAGAAGCTTGCTCGGAAAGACAGTTGATCGCGGAATAAACCGCAGTTTTATATATTGTTGTATTCTTGAAATAATAAACCTGTGAAGATAACGTTTCAGACAACTACGAAAATTGGACTTACTCGCTGGTCTGGAGTGAGGTTTGAACTCGCGACCTTTGGATCATGAGGCGAGAGTCCTAACCACAAGACCAACGAGGTATTCTACCATTTGAGACCATCATATCTATTGATGTTCACTAAATGCTTAAATGCATATCTCTTGTGCCTCCTTAACAAGATATTCATGGTGACTCTTGGGCTTTCTTAGGATCACCGGCTTGAGTGCAAAAAGATGGCCGGTGTCCAAAAAGTGCCCAGCCAACGCTGATTTCCCTAGATAATCATGTCCTAGATAGCATATTTTCGCACAATTTTTTTGTTATAATTGAACAATTATGCGAGATTTAAATAGTTGCACAAATATAGAGAGCGTGGTTTCCAAGTTCGGCGATGTCCATCACATGAAATGCAACGCGGCGTAAAAGAGTTTTGCGAATTCGTTTGTGGTGTGTATTACGCGTTCGAAAATTATATTAATTTATATATTTAAGCAAGCTGTCGGTTCCTAAGGAATAAGTATGCAAAATTTGGGTAACACCTGTCAAACAGTGTAGATTTGTATTAAAAAATAAAATAAAATACTTTAAAAAGTTAAGGACGTAATAAGAAGTTACGGACATTCAGATAGATAGACAGGTAGGCAGACAACAAAATTATTATTATTGGGATTAATAGCTACGTATAACCACGAAGATAAATCAAATCGATAGCATAAAAAATAAGTTAATTAGGTGTGTATATATGCTGAAATTTTGCTCTTTATCCGATAATTAATTATAGATTTTATTTGTTGTGGATTAATTTTTTAAAGGTTAAAAATATTGATACAATTTTCATATTTATTTTTACCAAATCAATGTTTCGATCGATAGCTATTCGAACTATTATTTGTAGTACTGCACAACCCTATGCACAATACATGTTCAAAATAAGCTTTTCCTACATCAACCACGAGGCTTCTCGACGGATGTGGGTTATCGAATTAACGTCTCAGTACATTTCCGCCGTAATTTTGACGTAAGCTCACAGGATAACATGATTACAAATATACAGGACCCAGGAGAAACTGTTTCTTTTTTTTATTTTGGTGATGGAAAATTCTTAAAGTTGATTTGTAGGCGGGCAAGTAGCGAGATGAAATATAATCGAATTTTATAAATTTCTTTACAAATATGCTGTGATTGACAGCATAAAACCGTTTTGAGAAAACAATTAGCTGTAAAACAATCGGCTTTGATGTATTTTGTTATTTAAAGAATAAGGTATTTTGATATTATTGAGATTTAAATATATCATGATATTCTGTAGGGAAAATATTTAATATCGCTTGCACACAATTCACACATTCGTGTTTCTATATTACCAACACTGCTGCAATCGTCAAAAGTCAAAGAACATAATTAAATTAACATGAATGTCAAGACCGTGTAGTTTGGTGGCGCGACCCTTGCATGTAGCCTGAGCCGCGCGCTGATTGATGTGTCACACTCAGCTCCCCGCGCCTCGTTAGTGTTGTTACTATAATTCCAGCAAATTACGGACGGATATTCCAAATTAGGATAGTTAATTGATATGATGTGAACTGTGTCCACAAAATATATATTTTTTAAATTTGTTTCTGCCAGGGAAATCCGATAATGGAATTGGTGTGGGATAAGGATGATATTACCATTTAAAATTTCTTTTACACAAACACGTTTTAGTCTTGAGAATTTTATATGGGTGGTTTCAAAGAAACATCCCTTTAAAAACGGGATAACACATTTTTGGACCTCCTCAGGGACACTTTGTAGACCCAGCCTGATACATCAGCAAATTGTCTCCGATATCCAGTTCTCCGAGTATCTCCCTCTTTATGTAGGCTTTTTATGAAAGGCTTTGAATGCGTAATATAATATTACTACCCCTTCTATAAAGCAGGGACATGGCTCAAGGCAGAATATACTTTTCAATTAAGTATATCACCCACCGTTTTGTTGATGTACCTTTGCGCAAACCTAAAGTAAACAAAGAAACATAAGATTAGATTCAGTAACATATTTACTTTAAGTTAGACTTATTTAGAACCTCAATTCATATTTTCATTTAAAACTGAAATGGTATTACATAAAACTATATATTTTATAAAAGATACCATCATTTTCAACGTATCTACGCCAAATGAAATTTCTGTTACTGACATACTGAAATATGTCTGACAAAACATTTATTTATTCCATTTTTGAAATAAAAATAAATTGTACTGTATTTTGCTGTAACTTTGTGGTTATTCATTATGAATATAATTAAACTAGTTAATTTTGTTTACACCACTATAAATTATCCACACTCTATCAGAAACATTTAATTTCAACAAATTATTTTCAAAATATATTAAAGATAGACTCGTAGAGGCGAAACTACATTTTTATATGTAACTATTAACTGATCTCTTTACACAATGTAACATTCACCAATTCCACCCATGATAGATAACCACGTGTATATATCAACAGTTAATCAACTCACTATTCTATTCAAAAATCAATTCTTGTTTATCTAAAATACATGTATCTACTAATTAACCCAATATTAATTATTATAATGTAATACGTTATCAAAGTATAAAATGTATTAAAAAAATCGTTCGCAATATTATTTGTATTCTTGATGTTTATATGGTTAACTTCATGATTGGAGATAATTATTAATTTGAAAAAACTAACTAACTTTAAAATCAAACTAATCAACGCAGTTTATGCAAAGTTTGTTCGTTTTAATTATTAACTATAATAAATAATTGTTTCGGATAAATAAATATATTGAAAAAATATCTTCATAAATTTTCTTAAATAAATGTGAAGAAATTACTGAAATAAAAACAACAAAAAAATATTCAATGGTAAGTGAACGAAGAGAAAATCTTTCACATTAAATTTTATTCTTACATTATAAAAAATATTGAAATTGAAATGTAATTATATTTTTTGTAACTATAATTTAAATAGTTTTTGCATTCAATTTATATAATAATAACAGTTTTTCTGTTTTTTATTTTATAAAAATTAAAATAAAAAAAGTTAAACGGTAAATCAATATGTAAGTTTCTAAGAAAAATGACACTCAAATTTTATTAAATATTATTCCTTTTGAATTTTTCTACATGTGACAAACAGAAAAATATTGGGATATTACATTATGCAATGAGGCTAAAAAGAATCACGCACTCATGTCAAGTGACAGTTGTTTGAAATGATCATAACACTATCGAAGATTACAAAATGGCCCGGTGTAATCTACGGCTTTCGGGAAGCATTGAGAAACATCTATAAAAACCTGGATCTCCTATAAACTGGAAACGTCTGGAGGGTTCAATATCGGCATAAGCGCAAGGAATAACAGTTAGTTGCTGTTTTTGGCGCGCTTGACAGCGAATCCAAAGCGAAGGCAGCCTTCAGCTCTTTGACCAACGTTTCTGATCTCATCGTACTGCTACACCCTAAAGTGGAACAAATTGTTTTATAGACAGCAGGAAGCGGATTTCAGGATGGTTTTCTTCTTCTTCTCAATGCTTCAATTTCACAAGGAAACACTTGGAGTTTGAACTATTTATTGAAAATAATACAGTAACAAACACGTGTGAGATGTAATACAACCAAAATTAGATTGACAGGGCTGAAACGACTGATATGCCCTTATATAGATTAGGAGAGTGAACCTTTATACTGATACAATGCGTTGCGTTTCGTCACGTACGCCAGTATAGATAAGTTCTCCGGGTGCATGGTGCGTGCACTTTGCAACCCCGAGGGATGATAATACTCTTATCAAACGCTGGAACATAACAGCACCTCCCCATTTAGATGAAACTATATTCTTAAAGATAGTTTCAATTTTAATTAAACTGAATTTAGATCTCAGATGTTCTATTAATTAATTAATTAATTTGAATTCTAACATGTAACATGTAAAGACATTTTTGATTTTAAAAAATTCTCTTCACAAGGTTTTTTTTTTTTTGAACAAGTATTAATCATGTGATATATTTACGAATATAAAATTACTGGTAAAAATATAAAGTTATAATCTGTGACACCTTCTCGTATTGTATTATTACATTATGTCTATCATTTATTTAAAGGTTAAAATTATTTATAAGCCCATAAGTATAATATAACAAATAGATTCATTTCATACATTCATACACTTAATGTTAATTATTTCTAAATTTTCTTATTTCTATGTGTATTCTATTACTATGCATTTTATTACATTTCATTTCATATCATTAAGATTTATTTCATTACATAATCTTTAATTTCATATTAATATATCATTATATTAAATTTAATTAAATCAATAAACTAATAGTAATTCTTAAACATTAATATACATGTAGAAAAATATGGAATCCCTTAATAAATTTATTACAATAAATCACATTGAAAGGATTTTAGCATTAAAAGACAGATTTTTTTTTGTTATACAATACATTAATTTTCTTACACATTTATTTCACTTTTATATAGTATACTTGTACATGTATAATGTATTTTTAAATATATATATTTTTTTTTAATTCTTTTTTTTTTCTTGCTTTTTTTTTATTCCTATTTTTTTTTCTTGCTGCAGCATATAACAATATAATCTTTTTATTTCAAAGATATATATTTATTCATTACGTAATTTATTACATATATATATTTTTTTTGTTTTTGGTCGACCATTATAATTTATTCCTTTCTTTTTCAAAAGGTACCTAGGTTAAAAGACATTTTACCAAATTTTATATGGTTTTACAAATGCCAGACATTACACCATGACACAATTATTTCATGTGTTTACAATATTAACACATTATTATGCATTATTTTTTTTTTTAACATGGTATTACAAATGCCATCTGACTACTTGAGTTAAAGTTTTACGCCAGTTAATCAATCATGATTTTATTTTTTTAATCTTTTTTATCGCGATTTAATTTTTATTTTATTATATTTATTTGTTTCACAGGTTTTTCACAGGTATTTCATTATCAACCCTTTTTATGAAGTTTACCAAGTATCCATTCCATCAATAATTTATTTTTATATGACTCTTAATTTAAATGAATAAGTTTTCTCTAGGTGGTGTATTCAACGGAGTTCTAGTATTTGGTACCGATCTCTCCTCTGTCGTCGAATCTCTAGTTTCCGAATTTATATTTGTTAAAGATATTGCCGGATACGATTCTCTTTGAACAGATCTTCTATTTTGACGCGTGTTACACTGGTTAAATATTTGAATACAGCAGTTACTTCTAGTTTGATTTCTATACAATTTTTGATACACTCTATAAAGAATATATGACAAAATTAAGATAGCTATAGTATACGTTATAGACGTATAGTAACTAGAATGCTTGATTAAATGAGGTTCTTTCATCATATTCTTTAATTCTTCATTGAATTGATCTAACTTGTGAGAAGCTATTTTCAATTCATCTAAATCGGCATTCATAAAAGTAATGGGATTTAATCGCGGAAGTGTTATATTTATTTTTTCTTTTACACAGCAATCATCTTCAATTATATTATAGTTTTCTAAGGGTAAAGTAAAGTTAGTCTCTATATCATTTTCTGCAATGAATTGTAAAAATTTATTATATGCTTTGCATCCTTTTTGAAGTTGTAGGACGCCTGTTCCGAATATTTGATATTCTACTACTGATTTCTCGTGACAATCAATTGTTACTTTTGTTTTACTTTGAACAAATAACCATTTATTATCCTTGATCTTGTGCCAAATATTAATTTGACCATATATTGTTCTGGTTACACAATCTTTAGGTATTCTATTTAAGCTATCCGTAATTAATTTGATTTCACATATCGGATTATCTATTGTTGAATAAACCGTTAACTGTTTGCAAATCAATCTCGTACTAAACATATATTTACAATCGTTAAGATCATTCATTTTTATATAAACTAATTTAGTTTTCGTTATTCCAATATATTTATACTCATTCTCTATCAGTGAGAATGTATTAGGGTTATCTATGTTGTGCGGTATAGGTAATGGTACAATTTTATATAACGTGAACTCTTGTATTTGAACGAGTGGTATTGATATAATATATACAATCCTATCATTGATGAAGTATGATGTTAAAGAAGATACGTCTAGAATTGTATGAATATTATCCATGGTCAAAGGTAATGGCAGTTCCCTCCCCTGCGATAAATATCTAACATTTATATTAAGTTCTTTCAAAATTTCTGCTGGCGTGATAAGCATTGGATGAATTACATTGTTTTTACTAAATAATATCGAGTTAACCATACTATCAATGCGGTAATTTAATTTGTTCACAACGTCCTGCAGTAGGTTAATTTGAGATATTATGAGTAAATTATAGCTTATTTGTATCGTAGCGTTTTTAATACTTTTCGCAAAGGTTTCAAGTTTTTCAAGATTATCGTTAAGAATAATTTCGTTGACTTTAAATTTTATTATTGTTTCATTAAAATTGGTAATTGCAGATTTTACGACCTGTGTTTGATCTTGTAACAAAGATACTATATGTTCGTCATCTTTGGTCACTTTGTCAATCGCTTCATCATAATATGTTGCGTCTTCTGAATCGAGGGTACCAAATATAGTTTTAAATACATGCCCTACACCGTCTACCCAACCTCTCTTCAAACGTTTCTCTTTTCTCGCTTCCAGTATGTGTGTAAACGAACCTAACTTTCTTTCTATCTCTTCAATAGTGTTCTTGCTTAAAATCAGAGATGTTTTACAGTGGCTAAGAAGATCATTTGGTAGTTGATGACATATATTTATAGTTTTGTGGTAATAGTCGAGAGTAGTCGAGTATTGCCTTTGTAGGTCAGAGGTACTTTGAAAAGTGACTAAATTCCAATAATCGTCATAAGTTTTTACTATTCCAATTGAATCGTAGAAAAGTCCAATTCCAGAATTTATTGGATGTATGTATTGATTTTCAAGTGGATTTCCATAGCACAATGGCAATATTCTGAAAGTAAAAAAAGAATCTTTAATCACTTTTTCTATCATCTTTTTTATAGTACGGTTTCAATTCATTTATATGATATTTGACGTTTTTGCGATTTATTTTAAGCGTAACATTTACGGCAGAATTTATTTTAATTATTTCGTACGGTCCTTTAAACGTTGACGACAATGCTTTTCGAAGTCTTAAATGGTTTTTAATTAGCACAAGGTCTCCTATTTTATATTTATTCAGTATAGGATTATTTCTATCATAATTTTCTTTAGCCTTTTCTTTCGATTTAATTATATTTTCTCTTGCTAATTTTTGAGTTTGTGCCAATTTGTATTTTAATTGAGAAACATAATCATCATAAGTTGGAATGGTTGTATCGTTACGCAATAGATTATTTGGTAGTATTGCCTTTTTTCCAAACACTAACTCATATGGTGTATACTTCGTTGTTGAATGAATATTTGTATTATAACTAACCATCGCTAAAGGTAAGTATTGATCCCAATTGTTTTGTTCAACATTAACGTAATGCTTTAAGTAATCTTTTAAAGTAGAATGACTTCTTTCGAGTGCACCGTTTTTCATTGGATGATATGGTGTTGAAATTCTATGTTTAATACTGAACAATTTTGTTACCTGAGAGAATAGTTTAGACATAAAATTTTTACCTTGATCGCTAAGTACACTACGAGGTACCCCAAAATATGAGACAAATATTACAAAATGTTTTGCAATCTCTTCTGCAGTTCCATTTTTTAAAGGATATGCTTGACTAAATTTCGTCAAATCGTCTTGGAGAGTCATAATAAATTTATTTTGATTTAACGTTTCGGGTAGCGGTCCCACTAGGTCTAAAGCTAACCTTTCGAAAGAATCTTTCGATGTCGACGTTATTTCCATCGGCGCGGTATTATGTTTTCTATAGGTTTTGTTTAATTGACATTGTCCACAAGTTTTTATATAATTTTCGATAGAATTCTTCATGCCTTTCCAATAGAATTGATTTTTAATTTTATGATACATTTTCTGAAATCCTAAATGTCCAGCAGTAGGCACATTATGATTTTCAAAAAGTACATTTTGAACTTGATTTTCATCCACATTTACAATTTTATTTAGGTAAATATTAATCTTTATATTTGTACCGTTAAAAATAAAAAGAAGCATGTTTTTAATTTTATCATAGTTAAAATTATTAAAAGGGTCCTTAAAATCGGATATCGAAAATTCTGTGATTTTTAATTCCTTTAATGTTTCTCTAAAGTTTTTAATAGAGATAAATATGTCATTATAAGTAGCTTTATCATAGTGATTAATTTTAATAAAGATGTGATGAAATGTTTTAGAGTTTCCACTTGTTATCCCTGTTTCGTAAATTTCAAAAGGTTTTAATTTGAAAGCTTCAGCGTTTTCAATTTGACATAATATATCAGCGCAATAAGGTATCGAATCATCTAGATCTAGAGCGGTTGGATATGCAATATTTATATCTTTAGATTTCAATAGATATTCGTTGTGTTCGAGAATATCTACATTATAATTTTCATTTTGATGTACCTTTTCGAGGAAATCTTTATAAGTATCGTTAGTCGTTACTAAATTTATAGGTATTCTTGACAATGCATCTGCATTTTGATTAGTTTTTCCCGATTTATAACGTATATCTTATTCATATTCTTCCAATCTCAATCTCCAACGCACAAGTTTGGATCCTGGATCCTTAGCATTGAAAAGCCAGGTTAATGGTTTGTGATCAGTGACAATAGTAAACTTTCGACCGTAGATATAAGGTCTAAAATATTTCACTGCCCAAACAATGGCAAGAAGCTCCTTTTCTGTTGTGCTGTAATTACGCTCTTATTGAGTGTTCGTGAGGCATAGCAAATCGGTAGGTCTTTTCCTATCTCTCCTTAAGAAAGAATAATACCTATTGCATAATTTGACGCGTCAGTTCTGACAATGAAACTTTTTCTAAAATCCGGAAATTGTAAAAGGGGGAAAGTCATCAAACTGTTTTTTAATGAGTCAAAAGCGTTTTGTTGCAAATCAGTCCAAACGAAAGGTATGTTCTTTCTTAATAAAGATGTAAGGGGTTTAGGGATATTTGAGAATCCGGGAATAAATCTCCTATAATATGATACAAGTCCCATAAATTGTTTAATTTCCTTAGGATTTCTTGGTTCTGGGTAATTTTTAATAGATTTAACTTTATCGGGGTTTGGAGTAACTCCTTTATCTGTAATGATATGTCCTAAGTACGCTACTTCTTTCCGGAGAAATTCGCACTTATCAGGTTGTATTTTAAGATTGAATTCCCTAAGTTTGTCAAAAACTCTTCGAATTTTAGCATTATGGTCTTCTAAAGAACTCGCATAGATGATTATATCGTCTAAATAAACATAGCAATCAATTCCTTGTAATCCTGTTAGAACAGAATCCATTAATCTCTGGAAACAACTTGCTGAATTACGAATTCCCATCGGTAACCTAATAAATTCATAATGTCCTGAAGGAACAGTGAAAGCTGTCTTATGCCTATCCTCTTCAGCCATATTTATTTGATGATATCCCGATGCTAGATCTAATGTGGTAAAATATTTACTATGTCCCAACTGATCAAGAATGTCTGTCATATTCGGTAGCGGATACGCGTCACCTAAGGTTATCTCGTTTAGTTTTCTATAGTCGATAACGATTCTCCACTTTTGTTCGCCTGATGCGTCCTTTTTCTTAGGAACAACCCAAATTGGAGAAGAATACGGACTAGTAGATTGTCGGATTATTTTTTGTTTAAGCATTTCATTGATTTGTCTATTCACTTCTTCTTTGTGAATTTCTGGGTATCTGTACGTTTTTGAACGAACAGGATTATTATGTATTGTATTTAATTTATGTTCAATCGCGTGTGTCGCACTTAGGCAGTCGCCTTTAATAAAAAATATGTCGTTATATTCCATACATATTTCAAGAATTGATTTTTTTTCTTCATTATTAAGATGTTCATCCCGAATCAAATTTTTAATTTTACTCATTCGGTCAGTAATTTGTTTATTTTCATTTATTGTCCCTATCGTTTCTATTTCGAAAGGAACTAGATTTATGTGAAAATGAATTTTAACATCTTTTTCTGTACTATTTAAAATAGAAATTAAACATTTACCATCGTTATCCACTTTCGTTAGAGCATTGGATATTTTAATACCTTTTGATATCTCAAAATCTAATATAAGACCTTCTTGTATCTCTGGATTTTTTACATCAACTTTTAAGAACGTAATCGATCTCGGTTTTAATTTATGAATTATTTTATTATTTTGTAAAGGAATATGCACATTATCCATTACAATAATTCTATTCAGTTTATAATTTATTTCGGCATTATTTTTAGAGAAAAAATCATTACCTAAAATTCCGTCATATTCAAGATTTATTTCAGAAACAATGTGAAAGTTATGTTTAATCAATTTCGAGTTGCTTAAATTAAACATAAGCTCTACTACACCGTCGGTTTCACAAGGTTCTTCTGAATTTCCTATACCTTTTATTTTAATCTTACTATATTTTATATTTAGCAATTTGTCAAAGTTATCACCGAATATATCACTTTTTATTAGTGAAATTGCGGCACCCGTATCAATTAAAATATCACACATTTTTATTAGATTATTTTGCTTCAATGGCAACTTTATATAGGGTAGTGATTTGATACGATTTTTATCAAATTTAATTGGATACACTTCAGAGTCATTTTTATGGTGGATACTGGTTTCTTCTATATTTTTTTGCATCTTTTGGACCGTCTACTCTATCGTTGCGATGCATAACGACGAGTTTGTCTCTAAAAAATCTTCCTTCATCATATTAATTTGAGCTGACGTGTTTGTAGTTTTATTAAAATTACTATTATTATTAAAAGCTTTATTTCTATTTTCAAAGAATTAATTTTTCTTTGATGGGTTTTTAATGAAGCAATCTTCAATAACGTGGCATTTTTTCTTACTGAATTTACATATTTTATTTGGTTTAGCTTGGAATGTATGCACATTTTTATATTTATTTTTATTATTATCTCGGTTTTTAGTTTCTCTAATTTTAACATATATAAAGCTCTGTTTTCATCAAATCTTTGTTTATAATTTTGTAATTTAATAAGTAAATGTGGTTGTGTTTTAGTATCACAAAAATTTTGTTTTAAAAATATTTTTAATTTGTCAAAAGTTTCTAAAATTTTATTAGAACATGCGCAACATTCGCAGTTTAATAAATATGGGATGAGTCTGTCTCTGTTACCGTTAAATGGTTGTATGAATTTCATCAAAATTGACAAGCTCACCTCAATTTTTTCGTCAGTTGTTTTGTTAAAATTTTCATTTTTACAGTCTTCTACAGACATTTTTAAGTTTTTTTTTATTAAAAAAGCAATTTAAGTTAACATAAATATTGGTAAGATTTTTATTTAGATTTTAATTTTACGGTCCTATATTACGGTCAACCTAAATTTACAAGTGATTATCACAGTATTAACAAGAAGAAAATAAAAGAAAGCTTACAGGAACAAGGCAGCAAGATCCTCTCTTGAAGAGTGTTCGTGGAGATCTGCCGGCTGCTTCCAGGTGAGGTGATCAGTCCCTTCTAGAAGTCTTGAACTGAAGCTGGTCGTCTTGATGTTGAGGTTCTTCTGCGGTGGGTCGTGCAGATCAAGTCTTGAAAGACACGGTTCTTGAAGTTTTCTTCAGGAAGAAGTTTCTTGAAGGCTGCGAGAACGTCTGCTTACTCGGTTGATTTTATATCTTGATATCTTGAGAATATGGGTGGAGATTCCAGTGAATTTGAAAAAAATGATGTGTAGATTTTCCAATTCTTGAGGATTCTTCTAGCTTCTAGGAAGGCGGATTTTTTAAGGTTGTCTTCTTTTTAATATTTTAAGGCTGTCTTCTTATTTTCGAGTATATCTCACAATTCTGACACCATTTCTTTGCTACACCCTAAAGTGGAACAAATTGTTTTATAGACAGCAGGAAGCGGATTTCAGGATGGTTTTCTTCTTCTTCTCAATGCTTCAATTTCACAAGGAAACACTTGGAGTTTGAACTATTTATTGAAAATAATACAGTAACAAACACGTGTGAGATGTAATACAACCAAAATTAGATTGACAGGGCTGAAACGACTGATATGCCCTTATATAGATTAGGAGAGTGAACCTTTATACTGATACAATGCGTTGCGTTTCGTCACGTACGCCAGTATAGATAAGTTCTCCGGGTGCATGGTGCGTGCACTTTGCAACCCCAAGGGATGATAATACTCTTATCAAACGCTGGAACATAACAGTACGGTCTATGTTCAGGAAGATATCAAAAACTACAAGAATTTTCGACATGTATGTTTAATAGCTATTCATACATTTTGAAATCATCTGAGGCTGAGATAGAATTCTAAGATACTTAAAAAATGTTTTTCATTTAGTTTGTGTGTTTAATCAAAACACTGACTGTAGTTTCTTCCAATCTTCTTCAAGAATGTCTGGTGATAGAAAATATGTGGCTAAGTGGTGAAGAATGGCTAGCCGTCCAGCCACTAAGCTAATAAAGTTAAAATAATAAATTAACCTTTGGACCTGTGTAACCTTCGGAGTCAGTTGAAGAAAGTTTTAAACGTGGGCGCGCTCCTAATTATTGTCTTCGATTTAGTTGAGAAATTGATATTGACGGCTAATATAAAAATATTGAATATACTTAGGTATACTTATAAACTAAATGCTCAAATACACCAAATATCATCATTTTGAAACACGTTTAATTTAAAGGTTCCGTACTAAAGTTTATGCGATGGGGAAGAAATATATAAAAAAAACATTGTCCCGCTATTCTTAAACACAACTTTGATATTTTATTATTTTTAATATTGATGCGAACACGGATTACTTGTCACATCAATATTTTGTTGGCGTAGAATACGTCGGGCGTCAGTTTGATAATCATTCATTGGGTATTTTCACAGATTTATTACGGATGCAAGACTTACAGGAATGCGATGTATATACAGTAAGTACTTAAAGGTATGTTGACGTTGAGAAAAGTTATGCGCGTGCGGCAGGAAACACGGTCAAAGATGAGATGGCTCTTGAAATGGGCTGAAGGTACTTGAGAAAACCCAAGCGCTCCGTTCAGGAAAACCGTACCATGTGTAACTCTATACAGGGTTATTTGTAAAACATTAATAACCTCGCAGGACTATATTCCTGCCTTGATTATGAGTCGAAAATGTTCAAGCTGTTATGACCTAATATCAATACCATTTAAAATTATTGAAAAATAATATATTAGTACATATTATAATAGTCTTTAAATAAAAACAAATATATGACAGTACTGCCAGAGTAAAATTTATATTAACTATATATATTCCAAACAAATTAAAAGGCGTGTTAATTTCAGAATGATGGCATGAACATGTTATTATTGAAGATAACATGTTCTTCCCATTAGTAACTGATTTGATTTTTACTCCCTTTATATTAACTCGTGGCGTCTGCTTGTCTGACGAAAAAACTTTGGATCGACTTTTAACCCTTTTCCCGTGATCCAATCGAGCTGAAATTTTGCAAGCAAACTCGTGGCGACGATCAAGAAAATCTATCAAATTTTCGTTAAAAAATAATAAAAATTATACTATAATTTTGAATTTTTCAAATTTCAATGGTTTTTTTCATACAAGTTGTATGGAGATTCCGATGCATATGGTAGACACGAAATCCAAAAACGAGAAAGGGAGTAATGTAAAAACTTGGTTTTTATGGGTTACTTTTTTATGAAAAAGTTTAGTTAACATGTTTATCCCTATGATTTGAACATGTTCTAATTATTTTTAAGTTCTGAACTTATTTGTAATGGAAAGAGCGTACAATAATTAGTTTAGACGGCTTATTAACTCATTTTCGACAAAAATGTTAGTTAACTTCTTGCCATGGGGTCTTCAATTTACATACAACCACGGATTCACAGGGATGAGATCCAAAAGAAATGCTTGAGAATCCATTAAAGGTTCATTTATAAACGGAAACACCAGACAAAAGTTATTTGGAACTTTATTTTGTAATTCCCACTAATTTGACTACCAAAATATTTCACACTCAGGCACTTTCTATTCTCACAACAATGTTCACTGGGTTCACAGTTCACTCGTATCTATAATCCCGCACTCACCTGTTAAATCAAACTATTTATTTATTTATATAATTTTTTTTCGAATCTTCTGATATAATTTCGCATATTCTAGTTCTATCTAAAATCTTCTAGATTGTTCAGAAGACTTTATTATGTACATTCCATCGTTTTAAAATTTAGAATCGTTACAATTCTGTCACACCCTTCACTAAATAACGTATAAATGAAGGCGTCACTAGTTAAGTATTTTTTCTCCGTAACCAATCTAAAATAATAACAACAGTAAACAAGGCCTACTTTCAACGTATCTCTTGGAAATAATATAATGTGTGGTCTGGTACTGGTTTGGTAGTACCTACCTGAAATTAATGAATCGCACGTGTACAACATATTGAATAGCTGGCTGTGTCAATGGTTCAATTTAAAATCAAATTAATATGTCACGGCTTTTATGATAGACTTAAAGGTGGGCGTCGAATATTCAGAAAAAATATGGGGTGTTCTTTGAATAGGTATTTATACATTATAATACCACTGTGGGATGGAAGAAAAATCTATTTATTGAAAATAAACAATATTTGGGAATCTATTTAAAGAATAAATATATATTTGTAGAATTCTATTATTATGTTAATCTATTTTCATATCAACTATCCTAATTTCAAAAGTCTGTTTTTCCGTAACTCGCTAGAATTACGCTGGAATTACAAAACTGATAATGACTAGTTGCTAGTGAGGCCAGGACCCACGAGTGTGACACGTCAATCAGCGCGCGGCTCAGAGTACAAGTAAAGGTCATTATTAATTATTATTTTGTCCAATAATTTTTACGGGTTTTACGGCTAGTATTTACCAATAACAACGTCGAGGTAATAACAGACCTAGTCCGCAATAAAAAATAAATAAAAATATTTCAACATTAATGTCATAATATCAAAATTTTCGGAGATTATGAAAATAGCAATTATTTTTAGATATTACTGATTTATCTGGTTTTAATATTTAATTTCGGAAAAAAATTCAAAAAGTACCTACAAATGAATTTTAAAAACAAAAAATAACATTTTATCACATATATATATATATATGTTATAATGAAGGTTTTCACGGGTGTTAGAAATGTTATTAGTATTGATTTCTTTGGGGGTAACCCGCGTCAAAATCTGGTCCTCAGAAGGACCATTCGTCAACCGACGTTTCGCCTGAATATAACCACCGACACAATAGAAGCAACATCAAGTACAAAACGCATCACAAGGAGCCAAACAAACGCCATTAAGGCCAGCAACGGCCGGGAACACCCATTATTTAATACAAAATTCCCGAAAATCATTAAGGCCAATAATGACCACAGTACCCAAATTTAGACTTTAACTTACCAGACCTCACTTGGTAATAAGCTTCCGATACGAACGGACGTGTTCGCACTGCCCCTCGTGAGGGAAATTTATTAACAAGCAACCTGAAGATGCCTGTTGTGATTCAGGCGAAACGTCGGTTGACGAATGGTCCTTCTGAGGACCAGATTTTGACGCGGGTTACCCCCAAAGAAATCAATACTAATAACAAATATATATATATATTATATATATTTTAAATTGCATAACAGATTGCTCCATTTACTGTGCAAGTTATAACTTGGAGTGAGTACCTATGTGGAGGCGATCATCTGCTTGATGCTTTTAATGCTATCATTAAATTCATCGACATGATGCTCAGTTCATTTAAGAGTTATGGTGTGCTTATTCATCACATCCGTTCTGCATTTTAGGAAATGAAATAGCGCGTGACCTCGATTTTGCAAATAATTATTTAGTACAAACGGGGCATAATTCTCTAACAAGTTCGGAGCATCAATTACATTTCTTAAAATTTTAACCCTCAGTATGACTAACCCCTCCTGTCTGCGCGACTCGAGGCTGCTGTAGTTGCATTCCCTCACCAGTACTTCATAGTTCATGAATGTAATATTCTCCTGTTCTACGCGTATACAAATCGCGCAAATTTTTTTTGGAATCTGCTCAATCATGTCGTTGTAGATCCTTGATCTCAGCAATGCGTGAAATTTTTTCATCATTCATTTTATAATCGAACTTTATTGGTGTTACTGAACAACTATACGAAAGACATGAACACTATTTTATATTAAAATACAGATTGTTCTTCTCAGTCCAGTCCACAAACGCATCTAACACTTTTTGTAATTTAAAACATTCACGTATACTCGTAATCATAGAATAAACTTTCATGACATCCGCAATGAGCACAATTTCGCTGTTTTTATCCTGCCCTTTACCTTAATCAAGAACAGTAAGGGACCAAGGGTTGATCGTTGCGGAATTTCTGAGTATACTGGGAAATTTATTGTTTTTCAGATTGTCTATACACTTTTAAACTTCATAATATGTTCATATTAGGGGAGAGGCATACAAAATGACATACTAGTTTTAAAATCAGTCATAAAATCTTTATTTATTATTAATATTGAACATTTTAATTGACAATATATTCTTTGGTTCATTACCTAATTAGAATTATAGAGTCAATCAACTGTCGTTCACGGTTAACTTTATATTTTACCATCAAAACCCAGAGAAAAGGATGATTGCTTATGGGTTTTTTGAGACCTGACATAATTTCCAATAAAAAATCCAATGTCATCCTTGATGCCATCCTCAACTTTTTTCAAGTAAAATGAATATTTTTCCATAATTTTTTTTTATTCTGGCTCTAATTTTTGGATAATTCAAATAATCCGTTACAAATTTTGATTTTTTGTATAACCGACACTTGGTTTCTTTTAATTTGATATCTTGGATTATATCATTTGTGAACCAATTAGGATACCTACTTTGTCGCTTTTTTGATTTTCGGATAGGAATGCAAAGAAGAAATACACTTTCAAGAACAATATAAAAATGTTTTACCCCATCATCCACTGCATAATATTGTGTATTTAACCTACGAAAAGGAATGAGACTATTTGGTTCCATTGGGAGTTCATTGAGCAATTTGAAACCATTATAGTACAAACTATTTTTCTTTCCTGCCAGTAATTTTTGTGGATGTTTAAAATCTCACCGACTTCTCGTAGGATAAAAATGGGCCTCAAAATTATGTTTTGAATTTTTATTTATATATGTGATTGAACTAACCTATTTTTAATTTTGTATGTTAAGACCAGGACATTTTGTACAATTTGTTGCTAAACTATCATTGTCTTTAGGTGCTTTGGCATGTAGCATATTATTTTATATCTATTACATCTTAGTATAGTCCTGATAGCTCTGTTTTGAATTTTGTTTTCCTTCTCAGTTTTGTTTTCCAAAAATAAAATTTTTTCACAGTAGTTTAGTATTTTGATATGTAGTGCGACAATGCAATCCCCTTCGCCGATAATAATTATTTCGTTGTCCGCCCGTAACTTCTTATAATCCAATCGCTGATCTCATTCCGTTTTTAACATTATTAGAAACAATTTTTTTTTACTTAAATTTTTTTTAATATTTCACTCAAATGAATAATTAAAACTAATAATTGCATCCATTACTATATCGCATATGTCATTTGTATCAATCATTAATGAAAATATATAATTCTCTGTGTAACAATGTTCGTCACCAGCGCTACCAGATAATAATAATGAGGAATAAGAAGCAAAAAGCATAACTCGCTATTTCATAATGTCCATCACTAACGTTTTCAAGATGCTACGCCACTGTGTATAGCGCTGTTCTCACAGCCCTATATGCCGGCCGAAATATAAATAAAAGTACGTCATTTTTGATGAGTTATGTTAACTATTTATATGCTAATTGACGAGTTACATGCTAATTGCGCGGTTTTAAGTAAAGTTTATTTCTTGACAACTTAAACAACAACTTTTTTGACCATTTATCATCTGTAAAACTTTGAAAATCTTTAAAGTAAGCTAGGGTCTAACACATATATATTTTTTTATTACTAAGTGGACGTCTGGCCTGATAAAGATACGGTGGTATTAAAACCCGTCGACGTTAAACTAATAAAAAAGATTTTTATAAATAATGATTTCTACATTCAATTTTAGTGAATTTTAATACCGCGTGTATTTGAATTGGAAGCTATCGACATTGGTCGAGTTTTATCATCGATATTAATATTAAATTATAAGCCGGGTTATCGCAAAGAAAAATGAAATTCCCAGAGGAAATTCCTTTTGATCCCTTCCCCGGGAATTGATGAAAATGTTGGATCCTTGTTTTCTATTTGTCGGAAAGAAAATGGAAATATTACCCGGGTACCTATGTAAATATTACATTACAGAAGATAAAAATATTTGTGCGACTTAAAAGCTCCTTACACAAAATAAAAAATGAAAAATAATTAATTAATATGTTTCATTGATTATCTTGCTCAATACGGAAGGCTTCAATGTGATATGTAATGAAAGATACAGAAACAAAACCAATATGCAAGTGACAAAAATAGAGAATGATGTATTTACGTAAAGTGTTCGTTAACAGATTCAATTAGTCGATAAATACAACTACGTACTAATCGACAACATGGCAGCAAGGACTACTAGAACACACTGCCTCTTCTACATTCCTGTTGCTCGCACCAACTCCGGATTACGCTCACCCATAGTGGGAATGCGCCGAGCCTACAACGATTTGTTCACCGACATTGACATCTATCATGTGTCTCTATACCATCTAAGATCACTAGTGAACATAATCCTGCGTCGCAACATTGAATTAACATTTAATTTATAATTAAATATTGATTCAATGTTGCGATGCATGATACAAATAAAGTAAGATACATCTTTATAATATGTTAAATTTAAAATTGTTATTTATTTTATTATGTTTTATTAACTACTGTTACTACTCATGTCTTTTATTTTAATTTACTTTTATTATTATTTTGTATTATTTCATAATATATTATTTGTGTGAAATATGCTAGGATAGAAGTGAATAAGCACATTACTATCTATTCACACCATTTATATATATATATATATATATATAAATGTA